>JAQIUQ010001245.1:0-197500 GCA_030378365.1 Hybognathus amarus | reverse complement strand
TTTGGTGGTAAAAAAAAATCACAAATTTAGAAAAAAAAAAACCTTGAAATTATGTGTCCCACAATTATTGGCACCCCTGATGTTAATACTTTGTACAACCACCTTTTGCCAACAAGACAGCACTTAATCTCCTCCTATAACATTTCACAAGATTGGAGAACACAGAGAGAGGGATCTTTGACCATTCTTCTTTGCACAATCTTTCTAGATCATCCAGTGTCCTGGGTCTTCTCTTATGCACTCTCCTCTTCAGCTCGCCCCACAGGTTTTCGATTGGGTTGAGGTCTGGGGACTGAGATGGCCATGGGAGGACCTTGACTTTGTGACTGCTGAACCATTTTTGTGTAGATTTTGCCACATGTTTTGGATCATTATCCTGCTGAAAGACCCAATAACGACCCATCTTCAGCTTTCTGGCAGAGGCCATCAGGTTTTTATTTAAAATGTCCTGGTACTTCAAAGCATTCATAATGCCATGCACCCTAACAAGGTTCCCAGGGCCTTTGGAAGAGAAACAGGCCCACAGCATCACAGATCCTCCTCCATACTTCACGGTGGGCATGAGGTGCTTTTCGGCATACTCATCTTTTGTTTTACGCCAGACCCACTTAGAGTGTTTGTTGCCAAAAAGCTCAATTTTTGTCTCATCTGACCAAAGCACACGATCCCAGTTGAAGTTCCAGTGCCGCTTGGCAAACTCCAGACGTTTACGTTTGTGAGAGTTAGTGAGAAAAGGCTTTTTCCTTGCATGCCTCCCAAACAGCTTGTTGGCATGTAGAGAGCGTCTGATGGTTGTTTTGGAGACTTTGTGACCCCAAGATGCCACTATTTGATGCAATTCTGTGACAGTGAGCTTAGGACTTTTTTTTACTTCTCTTACCATCCTCCTCACTGTGCGTTGTGGCAAGATAAACTTGGGACCTCTTCCAGCCTTGTTTGTCACTGTTCCAGTTGTTTGAAATTTCTTAATGATTCCTCTGACTGTAGATACAGGCAAGTTAAGGCGAGTGGCTATTTTCTTGTAGCCATTGCCTGACTTATGAAGGTCAACACACATCTGCCTTACTTGAATGGTGTGTTCTCTTGTCTTTGCCATGTTGACAAATGGGTAAGAGAATTAGGCCTCTGTGTCACGTCGTATTTATACCCCAGGGAAACAGGAAGTTATGAATTACTAATTAAAAGTTCCTAGATACGCTGACCAACTTTAGCAAATACAGAAAAATATATTTTAAAAAAAATAAATAAAAAATTTCAGTGGAATTGTTAGGGGTGCCAATAATTGTGGGACACATGATTTTATTTATTTTATTATTTTAAATGTGTGATCTTTTTTAACCACCAAAGAAATGTACTTAAATAAAAGGTTGGATTTTTCTCTTTTTTTCCATTTGGGTTCTATGTTGTTTTAAAATAAGGAGAATTCTTAGAAGTCCTCGACTACATCTTAAACAGGGGTGCCAATAATTGTGGAGGGCACTGTAACTCATTACTTCACACAAGCTCAACTTCACCATCTGTGTGTATTTATATTTATTTGTATTTTTTATTGTGTAAAGAGATCCTCCTTTTAAAAGTGCTATATCAAATAAAGTTTATTATTATTATTATTAAAGTTATTGCAAAAGTCTTTCTTCAATATGGCAAGTTTATCATTTTATTTACACTGAATTTGCAACTTTATTGCTGCTAATGTTTTAATTTAGGGAATTTTTGTTTTGTTTAATTTTTATGTCATGTAATAATTACACAAATCTCCCATATTTTAGTATCAGGTTAAAATTCAAATATCATAAAAAGAGAATAAGAAAAAAATAATATAGTAATATAGTTTCATCCCTTGAATGTTTTCTGAAGATTAAGCATCTTTTTTGGTTGGTGAATTTCAGATTAAATAATAAATAAATATATAATAGAATATAGAATATAATATATAATAAATAATAATCTGTTAAATGAGTAAATGTTGACTTCCTTTTCAGACCATATTGCCCTATACATGTTATTCATTTATTTGTTTTATTGTTGTTATAAATTCATGTGAAGTATTTTCTTTTTGTTGTTCTGGTATTTTATATTTTGAATTTGAATTAAAACCATATACGTAGAAAATTTAGATCACACAAAATATTTTCATGATTTGTAATCACAACATTTTTTCTTTTGTCAAATAAACTTAAATAATTTATGTAGTTCATATAACATAATATTTTGAGTTTAACTCATATTAACTCACTTTTTCTATTTCAATGAACTTAAAATTTTAAGGCAACCAGGTTACTTTGCTATTTTTTAAGTTTAACCAACAAATTTGTTTTACAGTGCATTTTATGGACTTGGTTTTAATCATGTTTTAAGTAGTTTTATGAATTAAACAGCTGGAAATATGCTTTTTCAGTAGAAAATACCTGAAATAACCCGTAACATATGACAGAATTGTTTCAGACGTGTCTCCTGATGGAGTGGAGAAGTTTATATGGAGCCGTGCGCTTTTATAGTTGTGAGGATCAGATTAACTCTGCCTCTTCTTCTTCCTCTCAGGAGCTGCTGCTGATTGGCTGGACCCGTGAGTGAGGACACACACACACACACTCGCTCAGTGAGGTCTGCAGCTCATCGGGGTCGTGTGTGTGTGTGGAGGCTCGGGTCGGGGACATGTGGATGTGGAGCCATGCGGACGGAGCTTGTGCTGCGCTCTTCTCTCACAGCGCTTCTCTGCTCTCAGGTCAGTTCATGATACACACACACACACACACACACACACTGAAAACAAGCTGTGCATGGGACAGAGAAGTTATTGCAAGAATCTTTCTTCGATTTATTTGATTTACACTGAGTTTGACACTTTTCTGGACTTTTCAAACTATTTCTGTAACACTTTACAATAAAGTTCATTAGTTCACATTCATACATATATAGAGTGGATATATATTACATTTACACTGCCTGTCAAAAGTTTTGAATAAGTATAATCATTTTTCATTCTTTTTACTGTATTTTTATCAATTAAATGCTGCCTTGGTGTTCTTTCGTAAACATTCGCAAATCGTAATTATTCCAAAACGTAGTGAATAAATAATTTGGTAATTAGGTAATGTGTACATGAATGAGCAATACATGTGTTACAGTATTTATTAATCTTTGTTAATGTTAGTTAATAATAATCCAGCTGTTCATTGTGTAGTTCATGTTAGTTCACAGTGCAGTAACTAATGTTAACTAATACAACCTTTGATTTTAATAACATATTAGTAAATTAATATGAACTAAGATTAATAAATGCTGTAGAAGTATTGATCATGATTAGCTATTGTATAGTGAAATTTACCAGCGATTTCTGAGTGAGTTGTTTTAAAGTTAAACACCAGTTTTATTCCAGTGTTGTAGTTGATAAAAGAATAGGATTTAATAGGTAAAATAGTATTAGTAATTTTTACATTGGAAAAACTTTACATTGTGCTACATTTTACCATAAAGTACAATTCTGTTTTTATATTTTAAAATGTTAAATAAAAGATATGTAAAACATGTTTAATTCAGCATTTCTTTGCAAGTAATGTCTAGTAAAAATACTCTTTCTAGTAAAAACTCTACTAGTTCGTTAACCTAATAGATCGCATAAGAGCATTAATAATATTAGTGCATTAAAAAGTTCATTAACAATACGCCTTACCACTAAAATAAGATGTTAATAATAATAATTAAAAAGAAGAATTCAGTGATTCTGATCATTTTAGTAAATGGTCAATGGTCAAACAGTTGTTTAATTAACTGACATTAGCAAAGATTAATTACTGTAAGAAATGCTCTTTAATATGAGTTCCTGCATTAATCAGCGTTCACGAAAGACTTTATTGCGAACAGATATCAGACACATGTTGTTGTTTAACGCTCGTATATCTGGACGTTCACCGAGCATCGAGAGACGAGGTGATTTGTGTAGAAGTCTGAGCCTGATCTTCACAAACACACACTTATCTTCAGTTTGACATGTGCGACTGATCTCTGATCAGTGTGAAGTGTCCAGGTGAATCTAAGAGTGCTGAGCTTTTATTCCAAAGACCTTTTGCAGTTGAAAAGATGAATCCATACACACACAAACGTGCATGTTAGTCACTTTCAGAAGTGTGTCAAAAGTCATCATACGCTGTGCGGTTTTGTGCAATCTTTGAGAGTAATAACTCTCATAACTCTCCGTCTCGCCAGATCACAGCAAAAAATTTTTGCTGATAATTTACTCACCCCCATGTCATCCAAGATGTCCATGTCTTTCTTTCTTCAGTTCGAAAGAAATGAAGGTTTTTGATGAAAACATTCCAGGATTTTCTCCATATAATGGACTTCAATGGGGTCCAAACGGACAGTTTCAGTGCAAACTACAAACTGTTCAAAGGGCTTTAAACGATTCCAGACGATGAAGAAGGGTCTTATCAAGCGAAACCATCACTCATTTAATAAATAAATAACAAAGTTTAAGTTTTATAAGCTCAAATGCTCGCCTTGCTCTGTTCTGTGATGTGCGTTCGTGACTTTCCTGTTCAAACTCGTTCATCAAAATGAACAAATCTTTTTCTGAGTCAATTCATTTGTTTCGTTCGTTGAATGATCCAAATGGCGTTTCGCTTGATAAGACCCTTATTTAGTGGCGTCGTTTAAAGCCCTTTGAACAGTTTGTAGTTTGCACTGAAACTGTCTTTTGGACCTTGAACCGTTTGGACCCCATTGAAGTCCATTATATGGAGAAAATCCTGGAATGTTTTCATCAAAGACCTTAATTTCTTTTCCACTGAAGAAAGAAAGACATGGACATCTTGGATGACATGGGGGCGAGTAAATTATCAGCACAAGTTTTTTCAAAAGTGAACTACTCCTTTAACACCGAGGTGAACGTTTGAGTAAATGTTGAATATCAGATTATGCTGAATCTGTTCAGAGAGCATCGCATATCTTTCATGTTTGTCCTATAAATGGTGTTTATTTGTCGGATCAGGATGGCGGTGTTCATATGATACTGGGTTGCTCTTTATTTCAACGCTGTAAATTACTTTGCAATGTCATCTTTCTAGAAAATGAAAATGAACAGACTGTTAGGGTTCGTGCCAGTAGGATAAGAGATGTACATGTCCAAATACACTGTATTTAAGCAGACGATCTACTAGAACTCTACCTGCAAAGTTACTTGAAGTTGGCCATTGAATGATCTAGTATAGCGTATTTACAGATGGAATATGATGTAGCGTGAATCTACAATAATGTGAAGTACCATTTAGAAAATCTTCATTTGCACAAAATGTCCTCTCTATTAAAGGCTGTACACATTGGAATAGTACGCCAAAGGAAATCAGAGATAGCCCTACTTTTGCTTCATTTAAGAAACAGCTTTCAAAAATGTAATCATTTAGTATAAAGGTTGAATTTGATTGGTAGATTTATTTTAAATATCTATAATAAGCATTTTGGAATGTCCACGTATAGGCATTTTTGTAATGGGTACTACAATGCATTCTTTATAAGATATAGGAACTTTTATGATGATTATTATTCCTACTTTATTTATTTAACTTCATATGTGTTTTGTTGATCTGTATATTGTGTGTGTTTTTGTTGTTGGCTTGTATTTGTCTATGTTAGGGGCCAACGGATGGAAATGAGCATTTTGCTAAATCCGGCGTATTTGCGTTCATTAATATGCATTGTCCTATCTAAATCAAAAAATAAAAACAGTATAAGTTGTGTTAATGAAGGAAAAGCACTTACAGTGTTTAATTGCTTCTAGTCCTGTATGTCCATAGCAGAGAAACGTGTGTGTGTTCAGCGAATCTAAGCCGATGTTCAGGAGCTGGCACTGTAAAATGAGAAGAATGTAAATATTGATCTGTTCATTGAAGATGTTTAATATCTCCTCCAGTCACAGCCTCACACCGCTCGCAAACCATTAATTCTGTGCTGATAAAAGCTGGAGGTCTCCAGTAGAGGACGTGATGTTGAGCGTTTACACTGCCATCTTGTGTTTGGACTTGTGCCATCAGCTCTCATTATGACAGGAATACACACACTCTATCCACACACACACACACAGCAAGTTAACCTGGTGTTTATGTGGACGTGTGAAGGTCATGGGCTCCATGCTGGACGATCTGATCTATAAGCGTGGGGAATATCAGGAGAACTGCACACGCTTCCTGAAAGCCACCCTGCCGACGGGAACTGGTGAGTGAAGCTGATGTCATGTTTAATATATGATATACGTCTGCTGTGGACGTCACTGTGTTTGATATATGTCTGCTGTGGACGTCACTGTACGAATCGCTCCATAGGAATCTTCTGCAACGGAACATTTGACGTGTTTGCGTGCTGGCCGCACTCATCTCCCGGGATCGTGTCCGTTCCCTGTCCTCCGTATCTCCCTGGATCCGAGAAGGTCTCCTGTCTTTTACACTTTTAACAATTACTTTAAAAAAGTTGAAGGGTTCAATCATTTCACAGCCTAATATTATATAATTATACTTTAGGGATTATTAGGAACACCTGTTCAATTTCTCATTAATGCAATTATCTAATCAACCAATCAGATGGCAGTTGCTTCAATGCATTTAGGGGTGTGGTCCTGGTCAAGACAATCTCCTGAACTCCAAACTGAATGTCAGAATGGGAAAGAAAGGTGATTTAAGCAATTTTGAGCGTGGCATGGTTGTTGGTGTCTGAGTATTTCACAATCTGCTCAGTTACTGGGATTTTCACACACAACCATTTCTAGGGTTTACAAAGAATGGTGTGAAAGGGAAAAACATCCAGTATGTGTCAGTCCTGTGGGCGAAAATGCCTTGTTGATGCTAGAGGTCAGAGGAGAATGGGCTGACTGATTCAAGCTGATAGAAGAGCAACTTTGACTGAAATAACCACTCGTTACAACCGAGGTATGCAGCAAAGCATTTGTGAAGAAGACACAACACACACAACCTTGAGGCGGATGGGCTACAACAGCAGAAGACCCCATCGGGTACCACTCATCTCCACTACAAATAGGAAAAAGAGGCGACAATTTGCAAGAGCTCACCAAAATTGCTTGAAAAATGTTGCCTGGTCTGACGAGTCTCGATTTCTGTTGAGACATTCAGATGGTAGAGTCAGAATTTGGCGTAAACAGAATGAGAACATGGATCCATCATGCCTTGTTACCACTGTGCAGGCTGGTGGTGGTGGTGTAATGGTGTGGGGGATGTTTTCTTGGCACACTTCAGGCCCCTTAGTGCCAATTGGGCATCGTTTAAATGCCACAGCCTACCTGAGCATTGTTTCTGACCATGTCCATCCCTTTATGGCCACCATGTCCCCATCCTCTGATGGCTACTTCCAGCAGGATAATGCACCATGCCACAATGCTCGAATCATTTCAAACTGGTTTCTTGAACATGACAATGAGTTCACTGTACTAAAATGGCCCCACAGTCACCAGATCTCAACCCAATAGAGCATCTTTGGGATGTGGTGGAACGGGAGATTCGCATCATGGATGTTCATCCCACAAATCTCCATCAACTGCAAGATGCTATCCTATCAATATGGGCCAACATTTCTAAAGAATGCTTTCAGCACCTTGTTGAATCAATGCCACGGAGAATTAAGGCAATTCTGCAGGCCAAAGGGGGTCAAACACAGTATTAGTGTGTGTTCCTAATAATCATTTAGGTGAGTGTGTGGAATTTACACTGCCTGTCAAAAGTTTTGAAGAAGTATAATCATTTTTTTTACCATTTTTACTGTATTTTTTAACAATTAAATGTAGCCTTGGTGTTCTTTTGTAAACATTAGCAATTTGTAATTATTCCAAAACTTTGATGGGAGTGTATAAATTTGCCAATGCTTTACAATAAGGTTCATTAGTTAACGTCAGGTAATGTATAAACTGACATAAACGATGAGCAATACATTTGTTACAGTATTTATCAATCTTTGTTAATGTTAATAATAATCCAGCTGTTCATTGTTAGTTCATGTTAGTTCATAGTGCAGTAACTAATGTTAACTAATACAACCTTTGATTATAATAACGCATTAGTAAATGTTGAAATTAATATGAACTAAGATTAAAAAAAGCTGAAGAGGTATTGATCATTATTAGCTCATGTTCACTTACAGATTGTACACTTATAATAGAGTATTGTGCAAAAGTTCATTTATTTCAGTAATTTAACTTAAAAGTGAAACTAATATCTTATATAGACTCATTACATGTAAAGTGAGATATTTCACAATATTCTGATTTTGAATTTGGGGTTTTCATGAGCTGTAATCCATAATCATCACAATTATACCAAATAAAGGCTTGAAATATCTCACTTTACATATAATGAGTCTATATAATATACTAGTTTTAAAGTGTTACCAATAATTTTCTGATTAAGAAACATTAACACCGTGATACCTGTACGGTTGTTGTCAGGAGCTTCTGGAAGTGTGTATAAGGAATGCATGACCAACGGCGCCTGGAAAACCGAGGAGAACTCCAGCAGCGTCTGGAGAAACCAGTCCGAGTGCGAAAACCATTATTATTTCAAGTCTGAGGTGAATATTGCTCACACACATTAAAGCACGGTCTCCATCATGGCCCAGTGTTCACAGCGCCCCTGCGCACACAGGAGGAGGAGGTGTTTCGACAGACGGTGCTGCGAGTCCTGTCCATCGTCGGATACTCGCTGTCTTTCTCCTCGCTCTGCTTGGCCGTCCTCATCATGAGTCTTCTGAGGTGAGTTCTGCAGGGCTCAGTGTTGGGTCCCTTTATGTTTCATATAGTAAGAATGTAACATTAAAGTGCCCCTATTCTGCTATTTTAGAGGTTCCTAATGTTGTTTACATCATTCCAGCTCAGAAACACTGATTTCCTCATAATCTCCACTGCACATCACCTTATTACTCTCAGTGTCTGAAATGCCTTTATCGAAGACTCAGCCTCTCTAAGCTCCGCCTCTCTGAGAGCCGCTCTGCTCTGATTGGTCAGAACGCTCATTATCATATGTGAATCTCAGGTCTTGATCACAGTGATACGAACAGTGATGATGGCGTACGTATCAGTCTCAGAAAACAGCGTCTTCACGACACAAACAACATCAAACTCTCCCAGTCTCAGATACACTACAGTGTTTGAGGGCGGAGCTAAGAGACACTGCTCAGCCAATCAGGACCAGAGGCTGGCATTATGCTAAAGAGTTACAAACCTGGAATTACTGACGACTTGTTTCAGAATTGCTTAGGACACAATAACTCCATTCATCTGCACTTTGGTTTTGAAACATTGCAGAGCTTTATTTCACACTACATGAAAGGTCACGTCCCAAAAAAGCATAATATGGGCACTTTAAGATAGTTTGCAAGCTTCTAAAAACACTTTAACCACAATGTCACTGGTAAAAGATCATGTTTCTTGGTCATGCAGATGATAAAACATCATAGGCATTCTCTGACGAATCGCTCCCGTTCACCGTTTACGTTTAACCAGTGTTCTCTGTCGAGGACTGGCATGATTAGATTTATCTGCATTTGTTTTCATTGATCAAACTGATTCATTCCCGTCCTGTCCGGTCACTCGTCTCGAGATATCTGATACTAATTTCATTTGTCCCTAACCAAGCAATAAACTATTTTTACCCGTTGTTTTCAGGAAGCTTCACTGTACGAGGAACTACATCCACATGAATCTCTTTGTATCGTTCATATTTAGAGCGACAGCCGTAATCACCAAAGAGGTTGTGTTACAGGTCACGTACACCAACCTTCCCAGGGACGAACTGGGCTGGAACAGCTACACGAAATCTGCGGTACAGAAACCTTCGCTTTCACTTCTGTGGAGTCACACGGCAAAACATGCCTTTCTCACGGAGGACTTGTGTCTGCTTTCCAGTCCAACCATCAAACGTTTCTTAAATCAAGATGCAGTTACTAAAGTAGTGAAATGACAAAAGATAGTCTTGTAAAACAAGCATAATTAAATGCCAATGGGCTAAAAAAAAATTATCTTCTTATTTTTCTTACCCTAATGGCAGATCATTTTGCTTTTTTAAGCATCAACTCACTTCATTTTGATGAATTCTCCCTTAAGCAGGACTTAATATCTTTACTAAACGCATATTGATGTAAGAATATTTAGATATTTTGGACTGGAATCCAGACAGAAGTCCTCAGGAAGAACAGCATAGTTTGTCAGACTGTACGCTATTCTGTAGCATTTTCGTTGTGTAGATGATAAAACATGCAGTAATATAATGTCAACCCTCCAGATTTCTTTCCTCTGCAAGGCCTCAAAGGTGTCGCTGGAATATTTTGTGGGATGTAATTACTTCTGGCTTCTAGTGGAGGCGATCTTCCTGCACACGCTTCTGTTCACGGCGGTGCTGACCCGCAAGAGACTCCTGAAGAAGTACATGCTCATCGGATGGGGTGCGACTCGTCCGTAACACACAACTATCATTGTCACGCATTTAAACATTTACTCGAAGCCGTTATGTATAATGCATTATAAAGGTATTCATAATGTAAGCTCTAGTGCATTTTGTTTCATAAATAATTGTAAACAATGTTCAAAAGCTTTATAATATTTGCATTACAAGGCATAATTAATGCACTAGAAATACTTGTATA
Source organism: Hybognathus amarus (assembly GCA_030378365.1). Classification (NCBI taxonomy): domain Eukaryota; kingdom Metazoa; phylum Chordata; class Actinopteri; order Cypriniformes; family Leuciscidae; genus Hybognathus; species Hybognathus amarus. The sequence goes on along the minus strand of JAQIUQ010001245.1, from coordinate 186,865 downwards.
ATGCATTTATACAAAGGCTTTAAGTAAAGTGTTACCTGGACTTTATTAATACTTTATTTAACCAACTCATTCAGGAACTCCATTATTGTTCGTGATTCCCTGGACCGTCACCAAAACTTTGTATGAAAATAAAAGGTACGTGCCTTTCTTACTCACCACTTTAAAGACAGTTTTGCACATAATACCCAAAATAATGTGTTGTTTAGTAGAATAACGGAACGATTCTCTGAAAGAAAGAAATTGCTTGTACATTTCACAAATAATTACAGATGATGTTAATTTGCAACTTAAAACAAATATATTTTTTTATATTATATAATGATTTTCACCACAACTTTTTTTTTTCAAAATTAAATTTCTTCACCATAATTAAAATAAATTCGGCAACACTTTCCTATTAAGTTTCATTTGTTACCATTGGTTCATGTTAATTATTGCATTAAAAAAAACATTGACTAATACATTATCATATTTGTTAATATGAGTAACTGCATTAACTACTAACATTACTAACATGATCAAAGAATAATAAATGCTTTAAACAGTTTATGTTATCAAACTAATGCATTTACTAATGTTAACAAATGACAGTGTTTCCATACATTCTTATGCTATTCTATTATGTTTTAATATATTTTATCACTTTTGTTTGTATTTCTTCTGATTATTTTAACTCCTATGTAAAGCACTTAACATTGTGCATAATATGTGCAATATAAATAAACTTGCCTTGCCTGTTAATGGTTATAAGGCAACATCTGCCTAATATAATGCATGTGTTCTTTTGTAAAGCTGTTGGTTAAATAATATCCGATGGATCTGGTGGATAATCCAAGGCCCAATAACGCTCTCAGTGATCGTGAGTAAGATGCCTTACTTTATTACACATGTCTTGTTTCCGTCATGCTCTGCTGTGTTTAGTGACGCGTGTTCCACACTGGTGATCCGGCGCGCCTCATGCTGGTCACGAGCGCAACGCCACGGTCACAGTGTGTTACAGCAGGCGTTCTGAACCTTCTGCGCTTTACTCGACCAGCGTCTCATAAACATACCATGAACATGTGCATCACTATAATTAAATCAAAACCTCATTAACCCTCAATCCTGCTGAAAATCTAATCATGCAAAAGTCAAACGCTGATATATGGAAGCATGTTTTCGCCACAGAATGAAAAATAAAAAAGGTAATTGTAACTTCTTATCTCACAATTGCGAGTTTACAGCTCATATTTCTCAGAATTGCAAGATATAAAGTCAGAATTGCGAGATATAAAGTCAGAATTGCGAGATATAAAAGTCAGAATTGCGAGATATAAAGTCAGAATTGCGAGATATAAAGTCAGAATTGCGAGATATACAGTCAGAATTGTGTGATATAAAGTCAGAATTACGAGATATAAAGTCAGAATTACAAGATATAAAGTCAGAATTATGAGATATAAAGTCAGAATTACGAGATATAAAGTCAGAATTACGAGATATAAATTCAGAATTAATAGAGAAATAAAGTCAGAATTACGAGATATACAGTCAGAATTACGAGATATAAAGTCAGAATTGCGAGATATACAGTCAGAATTACGAGATATAAAGTCAGAATTACGAGATATAAAGTCAGAATTACGAGATATAAAGTCAGAATTACGAGATATAAAGTCAGAATTACGAGATATACAGTCAGAATTACGTGATATAAAGTCAGAATTGCGAGATATACAGTCAGAATTACTGAGATATAAAGTCAGAATTACGAGATATAAAGTCAGAATTACGAGATATACAGTCAGAATTACGAGATATAAAGTCAGAATTACGAGATATACAGTCAGAATTACGAGATATAAAGTCAGAATTACGAGATATAAAGTCAGAATTACGAGATATACAGTCAGAATTACGAGATATAAAGTCAGAATTACGAGATATAAAGTCAGAATTGCGAGATATAAAGTCAGAATTACGAGATATACAGTCAGAATTACGAGATATAAAGTCAGAATTACGAGATATACAGTCAGAATTACGAGATATAAAGTCAGAATTGCGAGATATAAAGTCAGAATTACGAGATATAAAGTCAGAATTGCGAGATATACAGTCAGAATTGCGAGATATACAGTCAGAATTACGAGATATACAGTCAGAATTACGAGATATAAAGTCAGAATTACGAGATATACAGTCAGAATTACGAGATATAAAGTCAGAATTACGAGATATACAGTCAGAATTACGAGATATAAAGTCAGAATTACGAGATATAAAGTCAGAATTACGAGATATACAGTCAGAATTACGAGATATACAGTCAGAATTACGAGATATAAAGTCAGAATTACGAGATATACAGTCAGAATTACGAGATATACAGTCAGAATTACGAGATATAAAGTCAGAATTACGAGATATACAGTCAGAATTACGAGATATAAAGTCAGAATTGCGAGATATAAAGTCAGAATTACGAGATATACAGTCAGAATTACGAGATATAAAGTCAGAATTGTGAGATATAAAGTCAGAATTACGAAGATATAAAGTCAGAATTACGAGATATAAAGTCAGAATTACGAGATATACAGTCAGAATTACGTGATATAAAGTCAGAATTGCGTGATATAAAGTCTAGAATAGACAGTAGTATAGTTGGAGAAAATAGTTGGAGAAAATGTAATAAAAAAACTTGTTTGTCTTTCAGGTCATTTTTTGCATTTTTCTCAAAATCATCAGACTTTTGCTATCCAAGTTAAAGGCCGACCAGGTGAAGTTCACGGACTACCGTTACAGGTCAGTCGTGCTCGCCTAACGCTGCTGTTGCTCGTGTGTGTGAGAACTAGTGATGCGCGATATATCGATATTGACCGACATATGTTCATTTTCAATATCATCGGTATCGGTTATATATGTTAAAGCTGATAAATAATGTATTATTTCCTTCAGCTGAGACTCTTCAGATGTGCACGGTTCAACATGATGGGTTTGAATTGCTTGAAATATGATTGAAATCACTTCAAGAAGGAAAATAGAGTTAAAGTGCAGCGCAAGTCCATCATATCGGCTACATAACATTATCATGAGAACTTTATTATAATTGTGTAATTGGGACATGATGAGACTTTTGTTTTTGTGATCTCAAAAATTATGTCAAAATTTGTATTTAGATTTATCAAACAATATATCGGTTACCAACCCGATCTCACAGCAATTCGCACGAATTTTGCTAATTAATACATATTTTACAACTTACCAAATTCGCATGAATTCGTACGAATGACCTACCCCTGAACCTGCCCATCACATGGGTTTAGACAAATCGTACTAAATTCGTATGAATTAGCCACCTTTTAATCACTCGTAAGAATTGGTCGTGAGATAGCGCTGGAATTATCGGTTATCGGCCAAAAATGTTGATATTGTGCATACATGATGAAAATTTCACACTTTTTTGCACAGTTTAGCGAGAGCAACGCTCGTGTTGATTCCTCTGCTCGGGATCCATGAGATCGTCTTCACCATCATCATCGACGAATCAGTGGAAGGAAGCAACCGCTACGCTCGAAACTTCGTCCACCTGACCCTGAGCTCGTTCCAGGTGAGCGACCCCTCGCTTCTCCTCTCCCGACTCAGGACGCCTCTGAACCGCGAGCTCTGTTCATCCACAGGGTCTGCTAGTCGCAGTGCTGTACTGCTTTGCGAACGGAGAGGTACGTTTGGAGAAGGCGTTTAGAAAGTGAGACAGCGCTGCACGATTAATCACAACTCGCATGTAATCGCACTGAAGCCCAGTAGGCTTATCGCCATTATGAAGAGGCAAAGGCTGTGATTATGTTTTATGTGCAGCGTGTCAGTGAAGCACGGCTCAGTAATCAAGGCTCACTCTGAGTCGCTTATAACGGGCGTTTCAGAAGCAACACGAGTCACACATCTTTCCAGACACGAGACGCAATTATGAACCTCTTGTCCAACAAAAGACGACATTTCATAACTCGCTTTTCCTGTATGGAAAATATGTGGGGTGTGTGTGTGTCTGTGTGTGAGACGCCCTCTAGTGTTCAGGGGGATATGTGGTGTTTGTTTATATGTGTGTGTGTGTGTGTGTTTGAGACGCCCTTCAGTGTTCAGGGGATATGTGGTGTTTGTTTATGTGTGTGTGTGTGTGTGTGTGTGTTTTGAGATGCCCTCTAGTGTTCAGGGGGATATGTGGTGTTTGTTTATGTGTGTGTTTGAGTACGCCCTCTAGTGTTCAGGGGGATATGTGGTGTTTGTTTATGTGTGTGTGTTTTGAGACGCCCTCTAGTGTTCAGGGGGATATGTGGTGTTTGTTTATGTGTGTGTGTGTTTGAGACATCCTCTAGTGTTCAGGGGGATATGTGGTGTTTGTTTATGTGTGTGTGTTTGAGACGCCCTCTAGTGTTCAGGGGGATATGTGGTGTTTGTTTATGTGTGTGTGTTTGAGACGCCCTCTAGTGTTCAGGGGGATATGTGGTGTTTGTTTATGTGTGTGTGTGTGTGTGTGTGATGTGTGTGTGTGTGTGTGTGTTTGAGACATCCTCTAGTGTTCAGGGGGATATGTGGTGTTTGTTTATGTGTGTGTGTGTGTGTGTGTGTGTGTGTTTCAGATGCCCTCTAGTGTTCAGGGGGATATGTGGTGTTTGTTTATGTGTGTGTGTGTTGAGACGCCCTCTAGTGTTCAGGGGGATATGTGGTGTTTGTTTATGTGTGTGTGTGTGTGTGTGTGTGTGTGTGTTTGAGACACCCTCAGTGTTCAGGGGGATATGTGGTGTTTGTTTATGTGTGTGTGTGTGTGTGTGTGTGTGTGAGATGCCCTCTAGTGTTCAGGGGGATATGTGGTGTTTGTTTATGTGTGTGTTTGAGACGCCCTCTAGTGTTCAGGGGGAAATGTGGTGTTTGTTTATGTGTGTGTGTTTGAGACGTCCCTCTAGTGTTCAGGGGGATATGTGGTGTTTGTTTATGTGTGTGTGTTTGAGATGCCCTCTAGTGTTCAGGGGGATATGTGGTGTTTGTTTATGTGTGTGTGTGTTTTGAGATGCCCTCTAGTGTTCAGGGGGATATGTGGTGTTTGTTTATGTGTGTGTGTTTTGAGACGCCCTCTAGTGTTCAGGGGGATATGTGGTGTTTGTTTATGTGTGTGTGTTTGAGACGCCCTCTAGTGTTCAGGGGGATATGTGGTGTTTGTTTATGTGTGTGTGTGTGTTTTGAGACGCCCTCTAGTGTTCAGGGGGATATGTGGTGTTTGTTTATGTGTGTGTGTGTGTTTGAGACGCCCTCTAGTGTTCAGGGGGATATGTGGTGTTTGTTTATGTGTGTGTGTGTGTGTGTGTGTGTGTTTGAGATGCCCTCTAGTGTTCAGGGGATATGTGGTGTTTGTTTGTGTGTGTGTGTGTGTTTGAGATGTCCATCTGAGTGTCTCAGGGGATATGTGGTGTGTGTGTGTGTGTGTGCGTTTGTGTGTGTTTGAGACAGACTCTAGTTGTCTGAGGGATATGTGGTGTGTGTGTGTGCGTTTGTGTGTGTTTGAGACAGACTCTAGTTGTCTGAGGGATATGTGGTGTGTGTGTGTGCGTTTGTGTGTGTTTGAGACAGACTCTAGTTGTCTGAGGGATATGTGGTGTGTGTGTGAGACTCATCAGCCGTACTTCACTGACAAGCTGCACATAAAATTCGCAGGCTTTGCCCGATCGCGTGCAGTTCGTGGGATTAGTCGTGCAGCGCGAGTGTGAGAGTTCAGATGTCTCCCCATAATGCCCTGCTCTGTCCGCAGGTCCAGGCGGAGCTGAAGAAGCGCTGGCAGCTGTTCTTGTCCTCCAATCACTGCGAGGTCCACAACTGCTTCCCCGACATCCACCCCAAACACCTGTGGAAGTGTTCGCAAAAGAGTTCAGGACAAACCCAAGAGCAGAGCCAATCCAACGAGGATGGAGGCCACGCCCCTCACAGGTGCATCCGCAGGTGACCGACCAATCAGCAGAGGACCTGGCCTGTGGGCGGAGCTTAGGCCTGGAGTTCTACATGAGGAAGAGTTTGTCCAGCAGCGACGGGGAAATGACTTTAGGAGAGACGAATGGAGGAGATCATCGAGGAGAGCGAGTTCTGACACTCATTTTTATATAAATATGTAATTAGGGATGTACATTTCCAATCTTTACTGTAAATTATTCAAGGTTGTTTATGCCACAGAATAAAAACAAAGGTAATTGTGACTTTAAATCACGATTCTGACTCTGTCGCAATTCAGACTTCAAAATGATTATATCTGAGAAAACGTCGGAATTTTTTATTTGTAAATTGTGAGATAAAAAGTTGCAATGTACACTCATTAAAAAAACGTATTTTGATGAGTTAAAGCAATGTAGAAACATGTGTTGTCATAACTTATTGATCATATATTGTTTTCTCAGTGTAGGCTGTGCAATCGATTAATCACATCCAAAAATAAAAGATTGTTTACATAATGTATGTGTGCTGCGTATAATTATTTAATACATATAAATACACACACATGCATGCATATATCTGAGAAATATTTACATGAGTATTTAATGTATATAATTTATATTATATATAAATATTTTGTATATAAATAACACGGTTTTTGCAAAAAAATGTATTTGTATATAGAAAATAATTATACACAGTACACAAATATATTATGTAAACACATTACACTTTTATTTTGGATGCGATTAATCGTATTAATGACCTTTTTTGTTTTTATTCCGTGGCAGAAACGAGCTTCCATAGTAAATGGCTTCCGTTTGTGTTTTTGATAAGTGATTTTTGTACATCTTTATGACGCAAAGTCCATAATCTAATCTAAGCTTTGAAATGCTGCTGTTTATTTGAAATCGCAGTGCTCAAGACCGGCCTCATCTGACAGGAGTGTGTTATACCCCACTGTGACGCTCTCGGACAGAATATGCTTCATAATCCAGATCATAGTGCAACAGAAATGCAAATCTTGGCATGCATTCATGTTTCCATATGTGCTACATGTTGCCTTTCACTGTGCTAGATATTGATAGACGTATTATATTATATGCATTCAGCTTTGCATCTTTTGGGTCAAAACCACCGCATTTCGATCAATTAAATGCAAAGGGAGCATGATTAAACTCAACAGTTAACAGCGAATATCTTCACTCCATTATACAAGAAAGCACACTAGTAGAAGAGCAACAGAGCGCCACAATACTCAATGTAAAACATAATAGAATACTAAAATGAAACGTTTGCATGACTGTTACATACATATAGTGTTTTATTGATGGGCAAAGTTGTGGATTATTCGCATAATTGGCATGTTAGCACAGCGATGACTGTGAACGTGACCTTTTGACCCCTGTGGTCACATGGCAGACGGACCGCTTGTATCCGTGTGTTTCATGCCATGAGAGGAACATTACATGCATTCCTGTTGCCATATTTAACCGTTCCGTTATGTTTTATACTGCATGTCGGGGGTAATAAACAACATTTGCACATGTATTTTCCATGGCACACACAGATTTGAGTTCCTATCAGTCAGCGTGTAACAGCAGAAATGCACTTTTTACACTTTAATTATTTTAGAGAGTCAGATTGAACTTAAACAAGTGGCAGTGATTCAAACACATCATTGCTTCTTCTCTTTGAGCCTTTCTTGGACCTTCTGTGGCTCGTCGAACTGAATCAGCCTCAGGATGTTCTTATTGCCCATAACTCCATGAATGAACTCGCCCTCTGTTATCTTACCTGACGACACAAACACATGCATTCTTAAAGCTCAATAAAGGGTATTCTGTTGAAGAGTAAGTCCCCCTGTGGTGAAATCAAGCGTTTATGTGTGTGTGTGGTGTATTTAATCTGCTTTAACACACACACATGTGTAAGTTGATAAGTGGACAGCATTGCTGAGTATTTCCTCCTTAAAACTGCAGTGAACCAAAGACAGTCTCAAAAACACAAAATCGCTGATGTTTCTGACGTCACAAACCACCTTGTAACCAATCAGATCAACGTGTGATCGTCAACCAGAGGATCTCTGAGTGAGTGAGTGGAGGCGGGGCTCATTCGCATATTCATAGAACCACGCATACTAAATGAGGCAAGGGTGTCGAGTTACATTCAAGGCATGAAATGTTATATTGGTGATCAAAGATGATTAAGAGATAAAAGTGTTGACTACAGGGGGACTTTAAATTCCATATTCTACATGTCATCTAATGATGCAAATATTCACTCACCATTTTCTTTTTTCCCAAAAAAGTCCCAAATTTTATCAGTTCGTTTTTCCGGGGTGTTCTCGTCGTCCGGGAGTGTTTTCTGGTCTTCTTTGGAGATCATGTTGAATATTGACTGAAAGAGGAGCAAAGGATCTGGCCTTAATAATGCTCTCAGAACTTCATTTTCTGAAATGTTTTAGTTGAACATTTTTAAATTGTACTACTTGTTATGTAACGTTCAGATTCAAAAGGAACATTCTCATAATGTTTGCAAAAGAGAATGTTTCTACACTGTAAAAAATTAATCTTAGGTCTTGTAATTTTCATTTAATAAATGAAGGGATAGTTAAAAATAGTGTGCATACTTCATTAAGAAAATTGTGGTTCAGGAGAATATTTCACAAATAAAACCAAGTAAAAGAAAGACTGAAATTGAGGAACCAACTAAACTGATAAAATGAAGGGAAAAAAGAAATTAGTTAAATTATGCGCTTTTATTTCATTGTTGAAGTTTTGATTGTTGCCGTAATGCAGAAGAGTAGAGCTTATGGTTACATTGTGAATACTAATATTATGAAGCATGTAACTGTGCTAATGTCAGTGTGTAACACGTTTATTTCTGTAGAATAGAGTCTATTAAACTCAATATTAACTCAAAGTCAAGGTCATTTCCATTCACCCCAACCCATACTTTTCAGAATCAACTTATTTAAAAAAGAAAAAAAAGCTAATTTCGCTAAATATATTACATTTATTGTGTCATAGGTAAGCAGTCAGGTACTCGAGGCTGTGCTGTATCGTGAGTAACGGTGAGTAAGGGTGTTGTTCGGCTCAACGCAAGCAGAGTAATTTACTTATTCACAATACAAAACATGCCTGGAGTGGCTTATTGCTTTTATAAAACGGCTACCACACAATAAAAATTTTAAAAGTTAAAAAAAATGCATTAGTGCAACTTTCATGAAGTAAAATCACTAAAAGCCGTCCTTCCGCTAGAAATAAATAGTCCCTGACCATGAACAGCTACATCGCTCCAGTGTGTAATACGCATGAAAGCTCAAATAAACACAACATAGGAACCGCAGTGATAAACAGACTGTTGAGTGAAGCGTCATAGGCGTGTTTTATCATGATTAAAGCACAGCTATTGACCAATCAGAATCAAGGATTAGATCTAACCGTTTTATAAACTAAAATAACGTAGGGGATTTTACATGATCTTTTCAGGCAGATTCCATTAAAGAAATAAAGCCAAAAAAACGACTAAAAAATACACACATAACATTTTTTTGGATGTTCATAAGTAATATTTTCAAAACATTCTTTGGAGTGTGTGTGTGAGAGTCTGTTCATTCACCTTCACGATTTCATGAATCTCGTTTTTGGTGATGCTGCCGTTCCGGTCCACGTCGTACAGAGCGAAGGCCCACTCCAGCTTCTCCACGGTCTTCCCCGAGGACGTCAGGTGCAGCGCCACGATGTACTCTATAAAGGGACATATCATGAAAGTCTGCCTTTCTCCATGTGTGTGTGTGTGTGTGTGTGTGTAATCGGCCGCCTCTACCGACAGAACCTGTGAACAGTGAAACCCAGTAACTGTGTTCTGGTGAGAGTTTCTCTGAGAGCATGGTATAAAATAAACTGTTCAGATTTCACTCCTTCTGGCGTACGAAGAGGATCTTATTATAATATCCCCGGCCCTTAATCTGCTCGTTCACACACACCAGCGACATTGGGTTCGGCACGCCAACAGACCCAGTTGTAACGCTCTGGAGAAGATCCAGCTGAGCCTGAAACTGTTCTGTGGTCGAGCACAGACGACACTGAACACTATTGACCAGATGATGACATCATCATGATGATCACATGATGATGAGATGATCAGTGTATCTCCACAACAACTACACAAATGTCTCCGCTAACATTCAGAAACGTGTAAAAGTGAAGCTCTCCCTGAGTCTCTCCGTAAGGCGGAGCTAAAGCTACTGTTACTCCTGATCCTGGATCAGTCAGATCCACCTGTTATTGTGTGAAGGCCCCGCCCTCTTCTGGACAGAGGCGGAGCTAAAGCTCATTTGCATTTAAAGGGACACACACAGAAACGGCAAGTTTTTGTATTAAAAATGGCAAATTTGACAAGCTAGTCGAATCTCCTTCATTTATACAGTATAGAGTTTCACAGCAGCTTTACAGTGAGAACAGGAGATTACAGTAACACTGTTTAGTCTTTACAGCAGATCTAGAATAGAGTTATTGTCCAGATAAAGTTAGTTTGATCGATTCACTTCCGTTCCAAAGATCATTAGTGATTAAGTTAGTGGCCGCTAACACGACACCGCTCTAACAGGCGTAGGAAACTTTAGAAAAATGTTATCATACAACTAAGCTATAGGCTAATAAATGATCTGGTATTTTGAGATTGTTCTGGGGACGCCGGACACGCACCTTTAAAGTCCAGCGTCCCGTCGCTGTCGGAGTCGAAGCTCCTGAAGACGTGTTGCGCGTAGGCTTTGGGGTCGGCGTCGGGGAAGAAGCTGGCGTAGATGCTCTCGAACTGCTCGCGGCTGATGCGGCCCGTCGGACACTCGTTCAGGAACTTCTGGTACCACACGTAGAGCTGCTCCTCGCTGAACTTGGTGTTCATCTTCAGGTCGTCCAGGACATCTCTGGACAGGGCTCCACTCTTAGCATTGCCCATCTTCCCAATCACTCTCCAGACTGTGGGCGAGCGAGGAGGATCCGCTCTTTAAACCCGCGGAGGATTAGCGAGGATGAAGCGTGATTATGATTATACTGATTATGGCTGATTTGATAGTGAGAGATTTCCAGGAATATATCTGACTTATGTCTCAGCAGGAAACCTCTTGATCTTATTTGATGCATTCGGATTAATTCACAATATGCTGTTGCTAAACACATGTTCTGTGGGACAACAGAGAGGACTGATGTAGGCCTGCACATATTACAATATTCAATCATTATATATGTTTTATTGCACAATGACAACTATGTTAATAATAATAATATATATATATATACATAATAATTATTATCAGCTCAAATATATAAAAGTAATATTTTATTTATATACACACACATTTACATTATGTTTAGGCTATTATATATGTTTTATTTTTCATTATATATATACTACCGGTCAAAAGTTTTAGATCGGTAAGATTTTTTATGTTTTTAAAAGAAGTCTCTTCTGCTCACCAAGGCTGCAATTATTTGATAAAACGTGAAAAAAAATATATATATATTGTGAAATATTATTACAATTTAAAACAGCGGTTTTCTATGTGAATATATAGTGAAGATATATAGTGAAGTGTAATTTATTCCTGTGATCAAAGCTGAATTTACAGCATCATTACTCCAGTCTTCAGTGTCACATGATCCTACAGAAATTATTATAATATGATGCTCAAGAAACATTTATAATTATTATCCATGTTAAAAACAGTTTTTTACATTTTTATTTCAGGATTCTTTGATGAATATAAAGTTCAAAAGAACAGAATTGATCTGAAATGGAAAGCTTTTGTTACAATAATCACTACCATTCAAAAGTTTGGGATCAGTAAGAATTTATTTTTTATTTTTAGGGGAAAGAAATTAGAAAATACTTTTATTCATCAAGGATGAGTTACATTGATCAACAGTTACAGTAAAGACATTTATAATGTTAGAAAAGATTATATTTTAAATAAATGCTGTTCTTTTGAACTTTCTATTCATCATACAATTTTTTTTGGGGGGGGAATGGTACACGACTGTTTTCAACATTGAAAATAACAATTTATGTTTTTGGAGCATAAAATAAAATCAGCATATTAGAATGATCATGTGACACTGAAAACTGTAATCAGCAACAGTAATGATGTTGAAAATGCAGCTTTCACATTACATTTTAAAATATATTAAAATAGAAAACAGTAATTTTAAATTGTCATAATATTTCACAATATTTTTTCATCAAATAAAGCAGCCTTGGTAATAAAAGATAATGTTAATGTGTGTATATATAAATAACATATTGCTTATATGTATTGTATATATATATATATATATATATATACACACATATATAAATATTTGTTAACATAATAAATTAAAAATTAATATTTTATTTATCACACACACATAGACACACATTTTTATATGATAGCCTACATAACATTTAATGTTATAATATATATAATATTACTTTAATATATTAACAAATGTTATACATATGTATATAAATGTGTGTTATGGAATATGGAATAATATGACATTTGTCCAGATGTGAGAAGACGCGTGATGATCATGAGGAAAGTGCTGATGTCACACTCTAATCGATTAGCGCAAATGAAAGGCGGCTCGACTAAGCCACGCCCCCACTGAACATTGAACCATTTGAAGTGTCAGATATTGATCAGAGCATCTGTGACTTATAAAGCTCGCTGGACCGTAACGTTAAACACAGATTTATAAATCCCGCTGGACTGTAAACACGGAGAGGTTTCTGAGAGGAACATGTCGGAGCGCGTCGGCTTCATCACTCGCGTGCAGAGCTTCTGCGCGAGCCATCGCTTACACAGGTACAGCTCTCTATCATACCTCATATATCAATAATAATACAACTATACTCTCTTCAAACAATCTTTCACCTTCTGGATCCCATTCCAACAACAACCAGTGTGAAAATTATGAATAAGCTGAAACTACTTGTTGCAGGAAGTCAGCAACATGCCGCGTCATCATGAGGGAACTATGGGAATTGTAGTTTAAACCATCCAGATGCTTTATTATGAGGATGTAAACAAGACTTAGTTCGTTTAATTTGGACATCACCTCTTTAATCAAATATGTGGTCTAACATTTCTGTTGTCATGTGACTATAATATTTCTAAAATCCCTCTCATATTTCACCTCTCGCTTGGAAAATTTCACAATTTCTCTCCTCACTCCTCCTAATAACGCCATAACTAATAAATCTTTCAGTCACTGTTTTAACAGAGACATTAATCATTTTAATGAAATTGTTTGACACCCATGGAATCTTTTGACTTATTCATGCTTAATCACAATTATCACAGATAATTTCCGACTGGTAACTATAAATATATTCAGTATTAAATTACATATTTATCACAATTTTCCCGAATTTAACCCAGTCATCACAGCTGTTCCTCTAACCCTTATTCAGCTTGTTAAAGTCATATTTGCTATAACTCTTCAACAGTGACTAAACCTAAATTAATATCTGACTGTGTTGAATTAACTGAGGACAAAATGCAAAAAAACAAATATATTTCTAATGAGATATCTCTGAGAGGGATCATATAAGCTGGAAGAGATGCTTGCATAATCTGCTTTATTAATAATAAAGTAAAAGTAGCCTACACTTAGTTTCTTCTTAAATCTTTCATTTCGAGATATTCGGATATTGAGGATTTCTGTTGCTTTAGTGAAAGTGAGGAATTGCACTCGCTTGTTTGTTATTATGTATTACAAAGTTTTCAATAGATTTTGGATAAAACTGGAATAAATGATCTTTGCGTTAGTGAAAGTTAAAAACTATTCAAATATGTTGTTTTCTTTTATGAGAACAAAAGTAACTTAAAAATCATTGTTTAATCTTCATGTTTTAATGAAATGATTTTCTTTAGACGTTTTGTGTCTTCATGAAGATAAAAATCTATATATAAAATATTATGACTGAATCTCTAATGTAATATCATCATATACATGTATAACATTTAATTGCGTTATGTTTGGTTCTGTATGCAAATAATAATAATAATAATAATAATAATACTAGCTTAAACCTTGATTTTACCAATAAATGTCTTCAACGTCGGCCTATTTTAAGTCATTGTGAAACGTATCTATTTATTATTATTGTTGTTATTCATTTGTTTTTAATCTTTTTGTTTTAGCAAATCTTTAAGTGACGAGGAGAATAAAAGAATATTTGGGAAATGCAACAATCCTAATGGCCATGGTCATAACTATAAAGGTGAGCCATTATACATAAATTACAACATTAGAAATTAATATATCATACATTTATCATGAATGCACACAAGTAAATACGTTTATAATGTTTTTGTTTTCTAGTTGAAGTGACGGTCCGAGGAAAGGTATGGAATAATGTCAGCTCACATTTATATATCTGTGTATTGTGCACTGTGATGATTTGTGAGTGTGTGTGTGTGTGTGTGTGTGTGTAACAACGCTCGTGTGTTTCATAGATCGAACAGAAACACAGGCATGGTGATGAACCTGACGGACCTGAAGGAGTGTATCGAGGTCACGCTGTTTACACACTTTCAAAATAAATCCAACTCATGTTCATTTGTACAACACACACCATTCAAAGCAGCTTTACAGAAAACACTCGAGTCCACATTAGTTATGCGCTTCAGAAATATACATATACAAAATCACAGCTACTGAAACATTTAGTCATTTAAACAATGTAATAATTAAATGCAGAAACATTGAGCTGATTGAAGTAATCAATACTTGTTTGCTAACAAATGATTATGACATTTAGAAAAATGTAGCATTGATAAATAAGATTAGTTGTATACAAGTTATTATATAGTAAAGTAGGGCTGTCAAACGATTAATCGCAATTAATCACATCCAAAATAAAAGTTTGTGTTTACAGTACATAATATATGTGGGTGCACTGTATAATTATTTTATATATATATAAATACACACAGACATGCATGTATATTTAAGAAAAAACATTATTTATATATAAAATAAATTATATATAAATCTATATACATGAAAATATTTCTTAAATATATACAAGCATGTGTGTGTATTTATATAAAATAATTATACACAGTGCACCCACATATATTATGTAAACACAAACTTTTATTTGGATGCGATTAATCGTTTGACAGCCCTATTGTAAAGTTAATATACACATTTTGTGTTCATTCAGGATAAATATGACCCTTTTATCACTTTTTACTTTTCAAATATAACTTTTATCACTTTTTAAAAGTCATTGCAAAGATAAACATCTCAGTTTACCTGAATATTATATTTAATTTGCTTGTGAATTCTTTCGTGGTTCTACAATGATGAACAAACAGAAGGTGCGAGCGCTCGTACAACCACTGAAGATGCAACCTTGTTAATACTTATATTTATTTTTCCTTTTAACTTATTTCTGATTTTGAATTATATTACTATATGCTCTGTAGCACTCTGAGAAGTGCAATAAAAGTAAAATGTATTATTATATTTTTAGGAGGTCATCATGAAACCTCTTGACCATAAGAACCTGGACCGGGACGTCCCGTACTTCGCTGATGTGGTCAGGTACGACTGAGCCTAAACGCCACATATCACTCATGATACACTCATTATAATCACGTGTGTGTGTGTGTGTGTGTCCGTTCATGCAGCACTACAGAAAACCTGTCCGTGTTTATATGGGGACGGCATGGCGAAGCTTCTCCCGCCGGACAGCCTGTACGAGGTCAAGGTGTACGAGACCGAGAAGAACATCGTGGTGTACCGAGGAGGATAGAGACGGGATCTGAGCCGAGCCCTCCAGATTCACAGCGCATATTAATGAGAGAGAGCTGATCCCAGAACAGCAGATTACTGTAAGACACTGAGGAGGATCAGCGGGGAGAGTGATCCTATTACACACTCTGAGATTACACACACACACACACAACACCCCGTATTTTACATTTCCCAAAGCCTTTTGAACTAAGCAAGCTTGTTTGTATTTTCAAAGTATGTGTACTTATGAATAATGAAAATGTTACAATTATAAAACATTTTTTAAGCTTCTTAAATCTGTTGTTGGCATTTTAATGTTGTGTGTTTGCTGCTAAAACTTGTTTTTCAATACACTTGCTGAGAAAATGTGTTTTAGTTCATCTGTCCTTCCAGTAGATGGCGCTACACGTGTTTCAGATCGCAATATTAAGATCTCATGTAATCGTGGAATAGAGGCTAATATAGATGTAGATAATGTTCTAGAATAGATGTTTGACTGATAAATACAAATACAACAACCGCTGTGATTTATGCCAATATGTTATTATGTATTTACATTTTACTTTTTTTGCATTATGTATTTACATTTTTAGAGAATGACAATTCTTTAAGGTACATGGAAATGAGCAGTTTGCTTCAGTCGTCTGCAGTGATATACGGAATTACAGTAATGAGGAAAAAAAAGGTAGGAGATAAAAGGACATACTGCTTTGTTCTGTATGTGTGGATCACAGTTCAGTGTGTTAGCATTTGAACAAAGTGCTGTAAATCCCCAGTGTTGTGGTTAAAGTCGTGGGATAAGTGTGTGGAGTTTTAGTTTTGAAAGCTGTTTTCAAGCACTGAGAACTAGAGTTGGGTCCTCATGAGTTAATAAAAAAAACCCTCTCATAGTCGTCAAGAGGGGCAACATTAGCTATATCGACCAAAACCACTTTTGAATGGAAAAAAATCTTTTCCATCAGAGAACTGAAGCCGCCAGTGTCTCGATATGACGCTGACATCTTGGGAAATGAGTCTGCGCACGTGGGTGTTTCGGGACCAGTCATGCGCAGTCGTGAGCTGGAAGTAAAGGCGCGAAATCAATGCCGCGCTCTCATCAAACGCAAGTACACGCCCCGCACTTTCATTAAGTGGCCTCTGTCTGCTTCGTTCTTCTCCAATGATGTCTGCTGATTGCAGAACCTCTTAAAATAAGGTAAATACAACTACTAACCACATAGTCAACATTATGAAAAAGTCCGCTGGTGCTTTCAGTGACTACCTGAACCTGTCAATCACAGCTCTTAATCATGACGTCAGAGCACCGTTTTTATCATCGCATAACTAACTAAAAACAAACTTATTTTAAAAACGAACGCTTGAAATTATATCAGACGTGATAGAAACTAGTAAATGACAGAAACTATCTTTGGAAAAAGGATATGTGAAGTGTAATTTAATTGTTTAGTTGGTCTAGCGTCCCCATTGAATAACACGGGGAGGCGGGGGTTATGAGCTATACTAGGGACCAGCCACAGGGGGCAATCGAGACGTTTTGGCTTCACTTTTTGAGGGCTTGTGCGGCACGCTTGCATCAGACTGTAAACATGCTGGATTTTTTCACATAGTAAAATATCAATATGAATATATGCCTGCAGAGCACGTGCTATTGACATCAACTTGACAAAACTCATCAGATGCCGGTCGTGATGCGGAGTTAAGACCGGAGCCAGCAGCCGGAGTTGATATGGTTCACCCTCCTCATCTTCAGGGAGAAGAGTCCTGGACTTCAAATGACCGCTCTGTCTGCAAAGCTACCTGTGTCACTCCAGTCGCTCTCCATTTTCAGAGACAGCAGCTGTCAGTCACTCAGGTGGGTCTCAGGTGCACGCCCCCCCCAATCAGCCCCGCCCTCGGCTCCTCCCCTCTATCTCCGCTGCCCATTTTTTTCAGCATTTTTCAAATATTGCCAGTGGGTGGAGTCAGCCTCTGACCAAGGGTTTAGTTACCCTGTAACATGAGTGAGTCTCTCCTGCAGCGCCTGTCAGTGGCCAGTGGAGGAACTGCAGTCTCACTCACTCAGTGTGGGTCGAGATATGATCCGTTTAGAATGCTTTACACTGATTTCTGTTGTTTTGGTGTTTTGGTTTATGTCACAGTCGTTTAAGTCCTTCAGCTGAGCGATGGGCTGTGGAAGAAGAATATCTCAATCATAAATCTTTCCATAGCAGAGTAAACACACACACACACACATACACAGGGGATTCATCACACTGATCTGGGAGAGGATGAACTCTTGACCTTTACAAGACTGTTCAATCTTTGCCACACACACACACACACACACACACACACACACACACACACACACACACACACACACACACACACACACACACACACACACACACACACACACACACACACACACACACACACACACACACACACACACACACACACACACACACACACACACACACACACACACACACACACACACACACACACACACACACACACACACACATCTGGTTTATATCTTTGCGGTGGAGGGGGGTAGATGTTATAATTTAAGATATTTTTGAAGTGAATGTTGATGAAATTGTTGATGACTTTGTGACAACTTGCCCCAGTTTGATCTAACACAAGTCCTGTAAACTGGGATGAGATTATCCATCACGAAGAACAAACCGGTTCTTTTCACGTTTCGATTCATTGAAGAGTGTGTGATGTGGGTTATTTACAGTTTCAGGGAGGTGTGTGTGTGTGTGTGTGAGAGAGAGAGTGTGTGAGAGTGAGTATGTGTGTGTAGAGAGAGAGAGAGAGAGAGAGAGAGAGAGAGAGAGAGAGTGTGTGTGTGAGAGAGAGTGTGTTTGTGTGTGTGACAAGTCTAGAGGGAGTCTGGATGTTTTCTTTTTCGTGCTCTAGTTCCTCCCTTCCGAGCGAGTGCCCACGTGTGTGTGTGTGTGAAGTCAGTGCGGCTCAGTCTCGGGTAACAGACGCCTCACACTCCGCGGGATGGGCAGTGTGTGCTTGTGTTGAGGATGGAGAAGAAAGTGTGTGTGATCCAGACTGACTTCCACCAGTGCCCGTCCCATCAATCGCCATCCACAGCAAACCACTGGCACACGTCAAGACTTACACACACACACACACACACACACACACACACACACACACACACACACACACACACACACACACACACACACACACACACACACACACACACACACACACACACATTTCAGGCTCATACTGATTTTTGAGATTGTAGATGTTCCAGTTTACTGTTCAATAGTTGTTATTTATTTTTAACACACTTTTAAAATCATGGTGACCTTTATTTGGACTGTCCCTTTAACACATCCTGTGGACTATCAGTAACTGCAGCCGCATGTCCACTAACTCACTAACTCACTTACTCACTCACTAACTCACTCACTAACTCACTTACACTCACTAACTCACTCACTCACTCACTAACTCACTCACTCACTCACTAACTCACTCACTCACTCACTCACTCACTCACTAACTCACTCACTAACTACACTCACTAACTCACTCACTCACTCACTCACTCACTCACTCACTAACTCACTCACTAACTAACTCACTCACTCACTCGCTCACTCACTCACTAACTCACTCACTCACTCACTAACTCACTCACTCACTAACTCACTCACTCACTCACTAACTCACTCACTAACTCAACTAACTAACTCACTCACTCACTCACTCACTCACTCACTCACTCACTCACTCAACTCACTCACTCACTCACTCACTCACTCACTTACTTACTCACTAACTAACTAACTAACTCAACTTACTCACTCACTCGCTCGCTCACTCACTCGCTCACTCACTCACTCACTAAATCACACATAAACATCTGTTCTCAGTGCGAACAGTCGTGACGGCCGTAATCTACATCACACACGTCTATTCAACAAAACACACGACCTGTTGAATATCTGTTACTTTTCTGAACTAGAGCAAACACAAACACACTCGCAGTATTTCGAAGATTCTTGATGGAAATCTGTGGAACGGACTGTAATAATGGAAGACACAGAGAGCATGCTGGGTAATGCACAGCTCTTCAGCAAATGTGTAAACATTATAATAAGTTTCTTTATGTTACAGTTACAGGATGAGGATTGTTGTGTAGACTTACAGTTCCTCCTGATCTAACTCTCCATAACTGACACTCTCAACACCTTTCACACACATCCCAACTCTCTCAATGTTTTCTGCTGAACTCGTCACTAAAATGCCTAATTTTGCACAGGTTCAACCGTGTTCTCATCAGAACACACAAACACACAGTATAATTAGCTCAAGTGTCGCACTATGACCTCAGATAACACACACTTATCCACGAGGAACACTGATGACACTCAAATCATAATCTCAGGATAATGGAATTGGGCCACGGTGATCATGTGCTTTGGAAAGGCCTGGTGTTCTGTGTGTGTGTGTGTGTGTGTGTCATACGAGGCGTTTGAAAATTTGATGTGGAAATTTGACATAAAACGTTTGAATTTGATGTGGAAGTTTGAGTTTTGAACTGGTTTTGAGATTGTGTTTCTAATTGTGAGGAAATGGAGAATTGTGTTGTAATGCTGTAGTTTGGTGGAATTGCTAGACAGCTGTGGAAATTGTGAATTGAATTGTGAATGTGTTGTGTGTGTGTGGAACAGGTGATTAGGGGAACACATGCATGTGGGAAACTGCTGCTCGTGATCTGGTCTGGAGTGTGAAGGCCGGAGTGTGTGAAGAGCTTTCACAGGAGGAAGTGTGTTTAACACAGTATTTAATGCAAATGGAGGATTATCATAAAACGCAGTTTGGACGTGTGTGTTTTGCAGTCGTGATAAAGTCCAGATCTGGCGAATCTCTGCTCTCAAGCTGACTCATGAAAACTTCACACACACATCTCATCCGTGAGGCCTGAAGCCGTTCACATCGGAATATCAGATATTACAGACGTGCTGAGAGGCTGTTTTCGGGTCACAGATTAAAAGTTTTAGTTTGGAGTCTAAACGGGCATTTCCTCATTAATAATGTCTACAAATCATACATCAGATTTTTTGGAGATAAGACTGGGATTGTTTTCTTAATTTTCCACAGACATTTTGGCTCGAGCTTCAGCAGAAATTCCTCCTTTCTTGTTGAAAGCTTTTGAGTATGTTTTGGAAAATTAGTTCACATCTGGTTTTCCATCCAAGAAACTCGAAATCTTCCAGAATTGCTTGTTGAATCTTGCAAAATTGAGATGAGAAGAATGATTGACAGCAGTGAAGCTCTCATGATGACATGCTTATGATAATTCATCAGACTCTGAAGACAAGCTAATGTTGACATGCTTGTGCAACTAAACAAATAATTGTAGTGTGAAATATCATATATATATACTATTTAAATCTTCCTATCCATCTTATTTTGCCACACAGCATGAGCTATTTCTTTGACATCTAAAATAAAAATAAACATCTGCATATAAGCCACACCGACACATAACAAATGTGAATGAATCAAATGATAATACAACACAGAGAGCCCTAAAAAACGCAAGAAAATATATAAGCAATACAATAAAATACTAGAAAACACTAAAAAGAATCCAGCAAACATGATCTGCCAGAGTCAGTAGATGGCGATAGAGACTTTAGTGGAGCGATTATACGTGAGCGAGGCGAGTGAGTCTTTGAATCATTCACTAACCGAACTCGTTCAAAAGCATCGAATTCATTCAGGAAGGAAACACTCGTGACTAGCTTTGTTTGGAACTATTTTCGTTGGTGATGCAACAATATCTGTCTATGTTGTGTCCAACATGTAAGTTATTCAATATTAACCTCTTGTTTATTGAACTATTGATGATGTTTTGATTGACAGATTATGCCCTCGTAGTTATCATTTGCTTATAATATCTTACAATGTTTATGCAAAAACCTTTAAGGTCCCCTTGTGGTGAAAATCCAGCTTTTAATGTTGTTTATGTGTCAAATGTGTCAAATTTATGTGAACCAAAGACAGTCTCAAAACACGCTTTGAAATCGCTGGTGTTTCTGATGTCACAAACCACCTTGTAACCAATCAGATCAACGTGTGATCGTCAACCAGTGGATCTCTGAGTGGGGGCTCATTTGCATATTCATAGAACCGCAAATACTAAATGAGGAAAGGGTGTCGAGTTACATTCAAGATATTTTAAGGCATGAAGATTAATGTCAACCTCCTTGAATTTCAAAACAAGACTATATGAATTTCAGTGAGATTTTCACACGATTACTTGTTCAGTGATGGTGACGGTGGACGCAGGAGTGAGTTCAGTGATGGTGACGGTGGGACGCAGTAGTGAGTTCAGTGATGGTGACAGTGGACGCAGGAGTGAGTTCAGTGATGGTGACAGTGGGATGCAGGAGTGAGTTCAGTGATGGTGACAGTGGATGCAGGAGTGAGTTCAGTGATGGTGACGGTGGGACGCAGGAGTGAGTTCAGTGATGGTGACGGTGGACGCAGGAGTGAGTTCAGTGATGGTGACGGTGGACGCAGGAGTGAGTTCAGTGATGGTGACGGTGGACGCAGGAGTGAGTTCAGTGATGGTGACAGTGGACGCAGGAGTGAGTTCAGTGATGGTGACAGTGGGACGCAGGAGTGAGTTCAGTGATGGTGACAGTGGGACGCAGGAGTGAGTTCAGTGATGGTGACAGTGGGACGCAGGAGTGAGTTCAGTGATGGTGACAGTGGACGCAGGAGTGAGTTCAGTGATGGTGACAGTGGACGCAGGAGTGAGTTCAGTGATGGTGACGGTGGACGCAGGAGTGAGTTCAGTGATGGTGACAGTGGACGCAGGAGTGAGTTCAGTGATGGTGACAGTGGACGCAGGAGTGAGTTCAGTGATGGTGACAGTGGACGCAGGAGTGAGTTCAGTGATGGTGACAGTGGACGCAGGAGTGAGTTCAGTGATGGTGACAGTGGACGCAGGAGTGAGTTCAGTGATGGTGACAGTGGACGCAGGAGTGAGTTCAGTGATGGTGACGGTGGACGCAGGAGTGAGTTCAGTGATGGTGACAGTGGACGCAGGAGTGAGTTCAGTGATGGTGACAGTGGGACGCAGTAGTGAGTTCAGTGATGGTGACAGTGGGACGCAGGAGTGAGTTCAGTGATGGTGACAGTGGACGCAGAGTGAGTTCAGTGATGGTGACAGTGGACGCAGGAGTGAGTTCAGTGATGGTGACGGTGGACGCAGGAGTGAGTTCAGTGATGGTGACGGTGGGACGCAGGAGTGAGTTCAGTGATGGTGACGGTGGACGCAGGAGTGAGTTCAGTGATGGTGACGGTGGACGCAGGAGTGAGTTCAGTGATGGTGACGGTGGATGCAGGAGTGAGTTCAGTGATGGTGACAGTGGACGCAGGAGTGAGTTCAGTGATGGTGACGGTGGGACGCAGGAGTGAGTTCAGTGATGGTGACGGTGGACGCAGGAGTGAGTTCAGTGATGGTGACGGTGGACGCAGGAGTGAGTTCAGTGATGGTGACGGTGGACGCAGGAGTGAGTTCAGTGATGGTGACGGTGGACGCAGGAGTGAGTTCAGTGATGGTGACGGTGGACGCAGGAGTGAGTTCAGTGATGGTGACAGTGGACGCAGGAGTGAGTTCAGTGATGGTGACAGTGGGATGCAGGAGTGAGTTCAGTGATGGTGACAGTGGACGCAGGAGTGAGTTCGGTGATGGTGACGGTGGACGCAGGAGTGAGTTCAGTGATGGTGACAGTGGACGCAGGAGTGAGTTCAGTGATGGTGACAGTGGACGCAGGAGTGAGTTCAGTGATGGTGACGGTGGATGCAGGAGTGAGTTCAGTGATGGTGACAGTGGGATGCAGGAGTGAGTTCAGTGATGGTGACAGTGGACGCAGGAGTGAGTTCAGTGATGGTGACGGTGGACGCAGGAGTGAGTTCAGTGATGGTGACGGTGGACGCAGGAGTGAGTTCAGTGATGGTGACAGTGGACGCAGGAGTGAGTTCAGTGATGGTGACGGTGGACGCAGGAGTGAGTTCAGTGATGGTGACAGTGGGATGCAGGAGTGAGTTCAGTGATGGTGACAGTGGACGCAGGAGTGAGTTCAGTGATGGTGACAGTGGGACGCAGGAGTGAGTTCAGTGATGGTGACGGTGGATGCAGGAGTGAGTTCAGTGATGGTGACAGTGGACGCAGGAGTGAGTTCAGTGATGGTAACAGTGGGATGCAGGAGTGAGTTCAGTGATGGTGATGGTGGACGCAGGAGTGAGTTCAGTGATGGTGACAGTGGACGCAGGAGTGAGTTCAGTGATGGTGATGGTGGACGCAGGAGTGAGTTCAGTGATGGTGACAGTGGATGCAGGAGTGAGTTCAGTGATGGTAACAGTGGGATGCAGGAGTGAGTTCAGTGATGGTGACAGTGGATGCAGGAGTGAGTTCAGTGATGGTGACAGTGGACGCAGGAGTGAGTTCAGTGATGGTGACAGTGGACGCAGGAGTGAGTTCAGTGATGGTGACGGTGGACGCAGGAGTGAGTTCAGTGATGGTGATGGTGGACGCAGGAGTGAGTTCAGTGATGGTGACGGTGGATGCAGGAGTGAGTTCAGTGATGGTAACAGTGGGATGCAGGAGTGAGTTCAGTGATGGTGACAGTGGATGCAGGAGTGAGTTCAGTGATGGTGACAGTGGACGCAGGAGTGAGTTCAGTGATGGTAACAGTGGGATGCAGGAGTGAGTTCAGTGATGGTGACAGTGGATGCAGGAGTGAGTTCAGTGATGGTGACAGTGGATGCAGGAGTGAGTTCAGTGATGGTGACAGTGGACGCAGGAGTGAGTTCAGTGATGGTGACAGTGGACGCAGGAGTGAGTTCAGTGATGGTGACAGTGGACGCAGGAGTGAGTTCAGTGATGGTGATGGTGGACGCAGGAGTGAGTTCAGTGATGGTGACAGTGGACGCAGGAGTGAGTTCAGTGATGGTGACGGTGGACGCAGGAGTGAGTTCAGTGATGGTGACAGTGGACGCAGGAGTGAGTTCAGTGATGGTGACAGTGGACGCAGGAGTGAGTTCAGTGATGGTGATGGTGGACGCAGGAGTGAGTTCAGTGATGGTGACAGTGGACGCAGGAGTGAGTTCAGTGATGGTGACAGTGGATGCAGGAGTGAGTTCAGTGATGGTGACAGTGGACGCAGGAGTGAGTTCAGTGATGGTGACAGTGGATGCAGGAGTGAGTTCAGTGATGGTGACAGTGGACGCAGGAGTGAGTTCAGTGATGGTGACAGTGGACGCAGGAGTGAGTTCAGTGATGGTGATGGTGGACGCAGGAGTGAGTTCAGTGATGGTGACAGTGGATGCAGGAGTGAGTTCAGTGATGGTGACAGTGGACGCAGGAGTGAGTTCAGTGATGGTGATGGTGGACGCAGGAGTGAGTTCAGTGATGGTGACAGTGGACGCAGGAGTGAGTTCAGTGATGGTGATGGTGGACGCAGGAGTGAGTTCAGTGATGGTGACAGTGGATGCAGGAGTGAGTTCAGTGATGGTGACAGTGGACGCAGGAGTGAGTTCAGTGATGGTGACAGTGGATGCAGGAGTGAGTTCAGTGATGGTGACAGTGGACGCAGGAGTGAGTTCAGTGATGGTGACAGTGGACGCAGGAGTGAGTTCAGTGATGGTGATGGTGGACGCAGGAGTGAGTTCAGTGATGGTGACAGTGGATGCAGGAGTGAGTTCAGTGATGGTAACAGTGGGATGCAGGAGTGAGTTCAGTGATGGTAACAGTGGGATGCAGGAGTGAGTTCAGTGATGGTGATGGTGGACGCAGGAGTGAGTTCAGTGATGGTGATGGTGGACGCAGGAGTAAGTTCAGTGATGGTAACAGTGGATGCAGGAGTGAGTTCAGTGATGGTAACAGTGGGATGCAGGAGTGAGTTCAGTGATGGTGACAGTGGACGCAGGAGGAGCTGAGACTGAAGAAACTCTCTCTCCTTCACTCAGGTTCATCCACTGAAGCCTCGACACCAGAGCGCCATGAGGACCGAGACGAGCTGAAGAACGCCGTCGAGCAGAATGAGCACTTGCTGTCGAGAGTCCGGCAGCTGGAGGGGGAGAAGCAGGAGCTGGCGGTGCAGGTGTGTGTGTGTGTCACCTCTGCTGCAGGAGTTCAGTGTTGCGACTGATGCAGGAGAACTACAGGAGACAGAGTCACGTCTGGCACTTCTGCTGGAAATATATCTGCTTTTCATTTTATACTTTAATGCGCATGCATCTTGAGTGATAAATATAATGCATTATATATTTATTAGAAATTATATTAGAAATGATCATAATAGTGTCTAGAGCACTAAAGAAAATGCTTCTGTTTAACATTTTTCCACTTAAATGCACATGTTTTTTATAAATATAAGTATAAATCTATACAGATTAGCGACCTTGAAATGCAGAATCTAAAATATTTACATCACACAAAAAGTATTTTTTTAAAGTCCTAAATTTGAAACTGTTTTTTCATTGCACTCAGAGACTTGGACTCTGGCTCTATGTGGTTTTATTCCTGCTGTTTCATATTAAGGTGGTTATTTATTACTCTGCTGGTAGACAGTTTACAGTGCATAATAATATGGTTTCATGGAGTTATTCAGCAAAGATCCGCCTTCCATCTGTGAGCTGATACTGACTGTTTTTATGTGTTGACTGAGCTCTGGTTGTTCGTTCTCATTGTGATTGAGAGACGGGATTGTGTGTCTGCGAGTGCGACATTATTAGCCGAGCTACAGATGTTGTGTCGCCCGCTGGGTGGAGAAGTGTGTCTGGGTCTGTGTCTGATATTGCCAGCGCTCGCAGGAACGCCACGCTGCAGCTCGGCCGACATAGATGAAGATGTGAGCTGTGATTGCTTTAGCAGACGCTCATGCTCTCATGCGCTTCTCTTCATCTCAGTAAATCATTGTATTGTGGCTTGGATGGAGTGAACAAGTGTGCTTATAAGTGTATTTATGCAGTGACCTTTAAAGTTTGTAGCCAAGCTTGACTCTTCCAGTGTGTTTGTGTGTATATATGTCATTGATTTTTAATAAGAGGTGCACAATTAATTGTTAAAAGATTGTGATCTCGAACTCAAAGACCCACATGATCTTATTCCTAAATGACAGTGATTGGCATAAATGATCACAGAAGCACTGGGATAAAACTTTATAGTTTGGACATATGATGTCTACAGAAGCGATTAGAAATGGAGTAAATCACCTTTAAAAGTAGCTTGACACTTCAAATAAAGTATTGCAGCAATTACTATCATTACACCAGCTAAGTGAAGACTAGAGACTGTTCAATTTGTATTTGTCTTTGAATCATTCATTCATTCATTCATTCATTCATTCATTCATTCATTCATTCAGTTCAAGAGCTTTGTTCATAAACACAAGTGAAGTCTTTAAATGAGCCATTCATTCATTCATTCATCATTCATTCATTCATTCATTCATTCATTCATTCCTCAGTTCATTCATTCACTCATTCATGTCATCATTCATTCATCATTCATTCATTCATTGCATTCATTCAGTTCATTCATTCATTCATTCATTCATTCATTCACTCATTCATTCGTTCATTCGAAAACACTATTTCATCCAGTAATTAAACAAGTGAAGTCTTTAAATGATTCATTTATTCATTCATTGATTCGATTTGTTTAGTTAACCTACAACCTGATATTGCCTTGTCAGACATGGGTCAAATGATCTGATATTTTTGGAGACATCAATACAATCATTAATGTCTAGACTGGTTGTGCACTGGACCTTTATAATACTGTGTGTGTCGTCGGGATTATGTCGGAGGCTGTTAGAATCATTCTTTGCCAAGCAAGTGTATTGCCTTTCATTATTTTTTTACTAAATATGAAAGATGTCTTTTGACTTTTCTGCACCTTTAGCTGGCAATAGAGAGTAAAATAATGAATAAAATGCTCCCTGAGTCGAAGTTCACGGCGCCAGTGTTTGGCTCAAGATAATGAAACTTTCATTTTTTACTGTATTTTTGGATAGCCGTCAGAAAGGGTCAGAGCTTTTGTCCTGTTATGTGTGCAGAAATCTCAATTTAACACAAACTGGACACCACAGTGTGAACAAATGCTGATATGGTGCATGATTTAATGCCAGGTGATTCATGCATTTGACCCTGTGTAAGGTTATTCTGGCTGATCTTGTATATTTCCAGTGTTCTTGGAAAATGGGCTCTCTCTGTGTTCCTCCCGAGTCCTTCCCCATCTCTGCTGTAATTACACCAGACCCAGATCCACACAACCGTAATCCATCTGTCCCTCTGTCAGCTCACAGCCGCTGATTACTGGGTTTGATGCAAGAGATTAATTGGGTCTTATCGGAGAGTACATTCTTTTAAAACCACACTCTGACATTTTTAATATCACAATTAATGCACTCACATGAGAACAGATCTTTTGTGTGACTCAAGAGTTAGAAAAGTTTTTTCTTCATCTTTTTTTATTGGACAGAATTCCAAGGAAAAGGTCAGGATTGAGAAAGGTAAACCCAGAATTCCAAGGAAAAGGTCAGGATTAAGAAAAGTAAACCCAGAATTCCAAGGAAAATGTCAGGATTGAGAGATGTAAACCCAGAATTCCAAGGAAAATGTCAGGATTGAGAACATGTAAACCCAGAATTCCAAGGAAAATGTCAGGATTGAGAGATGTAAACCCAGAATTCCAAGGAAAAGGTCAGGATTGAGAGATGTAAACCCAGAATTCCAAGGAAAATGTCAGGATTGAGAGATGTAAACCCAGAATTCCAAGGAAAATGTCAGGATTGAGAGATGGAAACCCAGAATTCTAAGGAAAATGTCAGGATAGGTAGATGTAAATGCAGAATTCCAAGGAAAGGGTCATGATTGAGAGATGTAAACCCAGAATTCCAAGGAAAAGGTCAGGATTGAAAGATGTAAACCCAGAATTCCAAGGAAAATATCAGGATTGTAGAAGATGTAAACCCAGAATTCCAAGGAAAATGTCAGGATTGAGAAATGTAAACCCAGAATTCCAAGGAAAAGGTCAGGATTGAGAGATGTAAACCCAGAATTCCAAGGAAATTATCAGGATTAGAAGATGTAAACCCAGAATTCCAAGGAAAATGTCAGGATTGAGAAGATGTAAACCCAGAATTCCAAGGAAAAGGTCAGGATTGAGAAAGTAAACCCAGAATTCCAAGGAAAATATCAGGATTGAGAGATGTAAACCAAGAATTCCAAGGAAAATGTCAGGATTGAGAGATGTAAACCCAGAATTCCAAGGAAAATGTCAGAGATTGAAAGATGGAAACCCAGAATTCTAAGGAAAATGTCAGGATAGGTAGATGTAAATGCAGAATTCCAAGGAAAGGGTCAGGATTGAGAGATGTAAACCCAGAATTCCAAGGAAAAGGTTGGGATTGAAAGATGTAAACCCAGAATTCCAAGGAAAAGGTCAGGATTGAGAAAAGTAAACCCAGAATTCCAAGGAAAATATCAGGATTGAGAGATGTAAACCCAAATTTCCAAGGAAAATGTCAGGCTTGAGAACAGTAAACCCAGAATTCCAAGGAAAAGGTCAGGATTGAGAGATGTAAACCAAGAATTCCAAGGAAAATGTCAGGATTGAGAGATGTAAACCCAGAATTCCAAGGAAAAGGTCAGGATTGAGAGATGTAAACCCAGAATTCCAAGGAAAATATCAGGATTGAGAGATGTAAACCCAGAATTCCAAGGAAAATGTCGGGATTGAAAGATGTAAACCCAGAATTCCAAGGAAAAGGTCAGGATTGAGAAAAGTAAACCCAGAATTCCAAGGAAAATATCAGGATTCAGAGATGTAAACCCACATTTCCAAGGAAAATGTCAGGCTTGAGAACAGTAAACCCAGAATTCCAAGGAAAAGGTCAGGATTGAGAGATGTAAACCAAGAATTCCAAGGAAAATGTCAGGATTGAGAGATGTAAACCCAGAATTCCAAGGAAAAGGTAAGGATTGAGAGAATGTAAACCCAGAATTCCAAGGAAAATATCAGGATTGAGAGATGTAAACCCAGAATTCCAAGGAAAATGTCAGGATAGAGAACAGTAAACCCAGAATTCCAAGGAAAATGTCAGGAATGAGAGATGTAAACCCAGAATTCCAAGGAAAATATCAGGATTGAGAGATATAAACCCAGAATTCCAAGGAAAATGTCAGGATTGAGAGATGGAAACCCAGAATTCCAAGGAAAATGTCAGGATAGGTAGATGTAAATGCAGAATTCCAAGGAAAGGGTCAGGATTGAGAGATGTAAACCCAGAATTCCAAGGAAAAGGTCAGGATTCAGAGATGTAAACCCAGAATTCCAAGGAAAATGTCAGGATTGAAAGATGTAAACCCAGAATTGCAATGAAAATATCAGGATTGAGAGATCTAAACCCAGAATTCCAAGGAAAATGTCAGGATTGGTAGATGTAAATGCAGAATTCCAAGGAAAGGGTCAGGATTGAGAGATGTAAACCCAGAATTCAATGAAAAAAGTCAGAATTGCAAGATGTAATTTTAGTATTCTATTGGGAAAAAGTCTCACAATTTCCAGGAACTCAGAATTTCAAGTAAAAAGTTGTGATTGCCATTTTTATTCTGCCCACATGCGCGCACCCGGTTAACTCGCTCATTTCAAAAGAGGAGCTTCTAATGCATGACTAACTCCTTTATTTTCAACGCGATCACATTGTACCAAAACAATTTCGAAACTAAAAAAGGAGCCTCCAATTACATACAAGCTCCTTGGCGCTGCGTTTGCAGGAAGGGGGGGTCGCACACCGGAGTGACTGGACGAGAAGCATTGCGCCGCGCCACGTAGGACTCCAGGTATCGCACATCCCACTTTCTCATCAGTATATGGCCAGCAATGTTGTTATGTTTAATGACATGAAATGAAGATAATGTCTGTTCTATGTTGTGATTGTACTGTACAATTAAATACAATCGTTGCTGAGTCTGCAGTCTGAAAACTTTAGAGCATCCGTTCACTGAATGAATTGAGAATCTCAGCTGAAAAATCCAATAACATCAGCGATTGTCATTCAAGCAGCTGATTTCTGTAAATGAATGCAAAACTAAATGCATATTGCAGCATAGGGCGAAGTCAGGATACATTAGCAACAATTTGAGACAAAAATAATTAAATTTTTATAACTAAAATGTAATGTAAATGGCGCTCTCGTCTGGTGTGCGACCCCGCTGGACGCGTGTTTCGCGCTGTATTCGGATTTTAAAAAGTGACATGAGTGGAAAGACGGTGCTGGGGCTGTGTGTGTGTGTGTGCGCATATTTTAAACCGAATCGGTTAAATGGTTTTAACCAGCTAATGAGGCTCGGTGGTTGGTCAAGAAAATTTTTAGTTTTCACCATCCCTACATCAAACCCCAGTGTAGTTTTGGTGTTTTTACGGACTCCTTTCTCAACAGTTGTCATACTATAAACAAGCACAAAAAAAAGATTATTTGGTAATAATTTATGCTCATATTTGAAGCAGATTGTGAAGGAGTGAATGTCTGTGCCTGTGCATCATCTGTGTGTGATGATTAGCATTGAGATTCATAAAGAGGCCGTCATAATGCTCGCCATTATTTAGTCTGGACAGTCTCAGCCAGTGCATAGAGTGTGTGTAGGCCCTCCATCACACGTATGGTATGTTGTTGGGAATGCAATTCACCAATAACGTTACATACAGCATAGATTATGATGTGTGGATTCAGTCACACCTGTTGAGATATGATCTGCCAGTAATGGTTCTGGCTTCACCTGCAGATGTAAATGGTTGATGTCTGAGTGCTTCGACTGTTTTGTCTGGTGATTCATGTAGAAAATGAATGGCAAACAGATTTGTACATGGATTACAGTAATAGCTTTGTTCTCCTGACACTCACAGACATTCTCCAGACTGTGGGCAAGGATTGTTTTTTTTTAATAAATGCACGAGAGAGACCATAGATCTGTGTCCGCGCCGTTTCTCATTCATTCACTTTAATCTTGCGAATAACACAAGCCCGATAGTGACATCACACCATTTGTTATTCTACACCTCGGCCCAAACAAGAGTGCCGGTTTGAGTTTGGTCAGGGCAGGACTTCTGGATGAGTTACGTCTCCAACAGCTGGACGCCTCCTGTGCTGTTCCTCCAGCTGTTGGAGAGCACGGGAGGAGGCGTCCCTGTCCTGAGCAAAATCACTGCCGTTTCTCAGAGATGGACGGAGTTTGTCAGGTTTCATCTGTTCCGTCGTTCCCTCTCTGATGTAGAAGCTGAGCATGAGGACCTGGATTGGGACAGTTTCACCACATCAGTCCCACTCCATCAGGTACTGTGTGTGTGTGTGTTCTCCTGGTAATGCATGTCTTATGGTGCCGGTTACGCCAAAGTCATGGGTTTGATTCCCTGAGAACGTCTACCTGTGAATGCTTACCTTACTTCACTGTTGAGTTAAATGTGTCTGACAAATGAATGCATTTTAATGTTGTAATTGTATCCTTGCATTATATGATCACTATAATGAACTAGATCACTTGTGTTGAAGAGTAAGTGCATAATTTCAAAAATTCACAAATTGAATGTGAGCTTGCAACACAATGCTTGTGTGTGTTGTGTATGGTTGTCAGGGCGTTGTAATATATAGAGTTGCTAAAGCGGTCAGAGTGGGACATTGGTTGCTATACAGTTGTTCAGGACATTTATACGACAGTCCTTGTTGGTAAAAGTCAAAAGAGCGCACTCTCAAGTATGATATTCCTTATATTGCTCAGAGTCCTTCCTTCAAACTAAGTCTCGATGTTTTATCATCCGCAGGGTGGAAATCCCAGTGGTGCCTTGGCAAAAACCACTAATTACTGTTTGCAACTGGATCAGGGGTGTACTATGCACTGGGTTTTGATGAATGCATCAGACCCATACCATATTACGACTATTTCCATAATGCATACACTTTGCGGTTCTCGACAAATATCTATTAAGCACACGCTTAACAAATGGCATTAGAAACAGAATGTGAAATACACTTTTATACATGACAAAGCATCCAAATACTGAACCATTGGTGTTGTGTCTCTCACAGTGTTATAAACAGATTTACTAGCTAGTCAAACACATATGAGTGGGGGCACTTGTCAGGGTGATTGAATTCATTTATGGAAAAAATATGCATAAGGCATCCAGTGCCAACTTTGCAAGGACCCTTATATTTGTGTGTTTTTAACTTGGTGTACGATACTTTAGCGATGATGACACGTATCTAAGTACAAGTTTCTAAGGAGAGATCAGAAAGCAGAGCTTTTTATGTCCTGTTGGGACTAGTTTGGTAAATGATCCGCTTCGTTAGAGAAGATCGTTTTGTCCTCCTCATGCTTGTAGAAGTCTCTGTCTTCAGATCACAGGACAAACATCAGCTGCTGGATGCCAGGTTTTTGTTGCTCGTTTCCCTGTCGTGAACCTCTGAGTGTGTTTCGTCTGAGGCTGCTGGAGAAGGTCACTTTACTTCTTGTAATTGTGAATTAATTTGTCATGTTGGCAATTTGTCTCATAATTGCAACTTTGCAAATTTATTTCTCATAATGTTGACTACATTTCTTTTAATTGTGACTATTTTTTTCTTGTAATTGCAACTATATTTCTTGTAATTCAGGACTTTCTTTTAATTGCATCTTTATTTCTCATAATTGCTTAAAAACAGTTTTCCTAGTAATTGTGACTATCTTGTGACTTTATTTCTCAAAATTGTAACGACTTTCTTTTAATTGCAACTATATTTCTTGTAATTGTGACTATTTCTCATAATTGGATCTATTTCTCATAATATCGACTATATTTCTTGTAATTGTGAATATTTTTCATAATTGTATCTATTTTCTTGTAATATCGACTATATTTCTTGTAATTGTAACTATTTTTCATAATTGCATCTATTTCTCGTAATATTGACTATATTTTCTAGTAATTGTGACTATTTTTCATAATTGCATCTATTTCTCATAATATCGACTATATTTCTTGTAATTGTGACTATATTTCATTATTGCGACTTTTTCATAAAATTGTGACAACTTTCTTTTAATTGCAACTATATTTCTTGTAATTGGGACTATTTCTCATAATTGCATCTATTTCTCGTAATATCGACTATATTTCTTGTAATTGTGACTATTTCTCATAATTGGATCTATTTCTCGTAATGTCGACTATATTTCTTGTAATTGTGAATATTTTTCATAATTGCATCTATTTCTCATAATATCGACTATATTTCTTGTGATTGTGACTATTTTTCATAATTGCATCTATTTCTCGTAATATCGACTATATTTCTATTGTAATTGCGAATATTTTTCATAATTGTATCTATTTCTCGTAATATCGACTTTATTTCTTGTAATTGTGACTATTTTTCATAATTGTGACTATTTCTCATAATTGGATCTATTTCTCAGTAATGTCGACTATATTTCTTGTAATTGTGAATATTTTTCATAATTGCATCTATTTCTCGTAATATCGACTATATTTCTTGTGATTGTGACTATTTTTCATAATTGCATCTATTTCTCGTAATATCGACTATATTTCTTGTAATTGTGAATATTTTTCATAATTGTATCTATTTCTCGTAATATCGACTTTATTTCTTGTAATTGTGACTATTTTTCATAATTGTGACTATTTTTCATAATTGCATCTATTTCTCGATAATATCGACTATATTTCTTGTAATTGTGACTGTTTTTCATTATTGCGACTTTATTTCTCAAAATTGTGACGACTTTCTTTTAATTGCAACTATATTTCTTGTAATTGTGATTATTTCTCATAATTGCATCTATTTCTCGTAATATCGACTATATTTCTTGTAATTGTGACTTTTTCATAATATTTCATATCGAGTTTTATATTTCGAGATACGATATTCCTTATAATCAGGGTTACTCGTAATTATGGCTATAATTCTCATAATTTTTTCTTTTTATCCTGTAATTGCGACTATTTCTCATAATTGGAACTTTTTTAATCGCTACTTTATATTTTGTTATTGCTACTTCATTTCTCATAATTTCAAGTATTTTTTAAAATGGCAAAAGTTTATCTTGCAAATTTGACCTCAGAATTGTGAAAATTACGAAAATAATTATGAAAGTCAAATAATTGTGAATAATGTGGTGAGGGCTGCAGTCCGGATCCTGCGGCAGCTTCTGGAAGCCTCAGTCTTCAGGTCACAGGACGGCTGTGAGAGCTGGCTGCTCGCTACGCTCTGAGCTCTTCTGCTGCTGTCATCCGCCTGTGGAGTTGTTCCCTGAGGCCGAATGCGCTGTGCAGTGTGAGACTCATCATTGCCTCTCGCTCTCTCTCGTTCTGCAGGAGCAGGAGAGCCTCCGGCGGGCCGAGCGTCTGGAGGAGCGTCTGGAGGAGCTGGAGAACACACTGGCTTCAGTGGAGAAGGGCAAGCAGGTACGGCTGAGGAGGCGCACACACTCTGGCTGACACGCGTTTGACCCCTGCTCTCACTGACCAGGTTTTTCCACTGTGCTAAATCATGCTTCATTAGTAGTCTGGAGTATATCAGTGTAATTCATGTTTTGGAGCTGATGTGCTACACTTTTTTTGTTGGAACTTGGGACTAATCTAGATTTTAATTTCAGATAATAAGGAATCATTTATTTTCTTTAAAACTTGCATGCAAAAGTATGCATTTGGAAACATCATGGAAACTTTAAGGAATCTTCAGAGTAAAAAAGTGACTATATTTTATAATTATTTTTTTATTATTTATTCTTTTCTCTTTATTCTTAGTTATTGCTCATTTTTTGACTTCTAACTGTAACTATTTCTTAAATGCAACTTTATTTTTTGTTATTGTGTCTTTATATCTAATAATCACAGCTTTATTTCTCATCATTCAAACTTCATCTTACAATTCACATTTGAATTTGGCGTAATATTACCGTCGGTGAGGGTTGTTCTGACAGCAGTTGTCAGGATCCTTTAGTTGGTGTTTGTATGATATATACAGTAGATGTGTGAGATGCTGGCGGTAACGGTAACACAAGCCCAGACCTGTACAGCTCGTCTTTTACTCTTCAAGTGGAAACCATGTGTTGTCATAGCAAAACTGTGGCTGACTTCACGTGTGACCTCAACTCACACACAAATAGCTAAATTAAGAGCAAGACATTCAGCTTTCATAGTTTCTAAATTGAAAACAAAACCCTTGAAATATAATAAGTTCCTTAAGCATTGTGACATGATCATCATACTGGTTATGTCGACTGCACTTCTTGAAGCAGTGCTGACTTCTAATTCAAGCTAGGTGTGTTACCTTTCAATTACAGCTCGCAGACCATCATTCTTCCATCTCTGATCGCGTCTCATCTCTTAACAATTTACAGTAACTGCAGATGTTTGGAGTGGAGATACTCCTCGTTTATGTGTGTTTGAGTTCAGAGGGAAGTGAAATGACAGCTGTGTATCAGGATGAAAGTATTCGAGGAGCTTCTCTAGCCTTCTGCTCTACATCTGCTTCTCAAAGCTCTGACACACACACACACACACACACTCTCTCGTTCTCTATTAGTCCCTCATGTCGTTCTCTGAAACAAATCACATCTGCCACATACGAGTCAGTGTGAGCCTTTTCTTTTTATTTCTTGTTATTGCAAATACTTCTTGTAGTCTTGACTTTATTTCTCATATTAGAATTTTATTTGTCATGATGGCAACTATATCTAGTAAGGTAATTAGGATTTTATTTCTTATAACTGTGACTATTTTTCATAATTATGAATATTTCTCATAATTGTTACTATTTCTTGTAATTGTGACTTTATTTCTCATATTAGAACATTATTCTCATGATGGCAAGTTGGCAACTATACCATACTTGTGACGTTATTTCTCATATTAGAACTTTATTGCTTAATTTTTTTAATTGCCACTTTATTAATCATAGTTGCGACTTTATTATTCGTAATTGCGACTTTAATTCTCATATTAGGACATTATTGCTCAAAATGTCTTTAATTGCAACTTTATTACGTAATTTCGACTTTATTACTCGTAATTGCGACTTTATGACTTGTAATTGTGACTTTAATTCTCATATTAGGACTTTATTGCTCAAAATGTCTTTACTTGCAACATTATTACTCGTAATTGCGACTTTATTACTCGTAATTGCGACTTTCTAACTCGTAAATGTGACTTTAATTCTCATATTAGGGGTTTATTGCTCAATTTCTTTAATTGCGACTTTATTACTCATAATTGCGACTTTAGTACTCGTAATTGGGACTTTAATTCTCATATTAGGACTTTATTGCTCAAAATGTCTTTAATTGTGAATTTATTACTCGTAATTGCGACTTTATTACTTGTAATTGTGACTTTAATTCTCATATTAGGACTTTATTGCTCAAAATGTCTTTAATAGCAACATTATTACTCGTAATTGCGACTTTATTACTCATAATTGCGACTTTATTACTCGTAATTGGGACTTTAATTCTCATATTAGGACTTTATTGCTCAAAATGTCTAATTGCGAATTTATTACTCGTAATTGCGACTTTATTACTTGTAATTGTGACTTTAATTCTCATATTAGGACTTTTTTGCTCAAAATGTCTTTAATTGCAACATTATTACTCGTAATTGCGACTTTATTACTCATAATTGCGACTTTATTACTCGTAATTGTGACTTTAATTCTCATATTATGGGCTTTATTGCTCAAAATGTCTTTAATTGCGAATTTATTACTCGTAATTGCGACTTTATTACTCGTAATTGCGACTTTAATTCTCATATTAGGACTTTATTGCTCAAAATGTCTTTACTTGCAACATTATTACTCGTAATTGCGACTTTATTACTCGTAATTGCGACTTTCTAACTCGTAAATGTGACTTTAATTCTCATATTAGGGGTTTATTGCTCAATTTCTTTAATTGCGACTTTATTACTCATAATTGCGACTTCATTACTCGTAATTGGGACTTTAATTCTCATATTAGGACTTTATTGCTCAAAATGTCTTTAATTGTGAATTTATTACTCGTAATTGCGACTTTATTACTTGTAATTGTGACTTTAATTCTCATATTAGGACTTTATTGCTCAAAATGTCTTTAATAGCAACATTATTACTCGTAATTGCGACTTTATTACTCATAATTGCGACTTTATTACTCGTAATTGGGACTTTAATTCTCATATTAGGACTTTATTGCTCAAAATGTCTAATTGTGAATTTATTACTCGATAATTGCGACTTTATTACTTGTAATTGTGACTTTAATTCTCATATTAGGACTTTTTGCTCAAAATGTCTTTAATTGCAACATTATTACTCGTAATTGCGACTTTATTACTCATAATTGCGACTTTATTACTCGTAATTGTGACTTTAATTCTCATATTATGGGTTTATTGCTCAAAATGTCTTTAATTGCGAATTTATTACTCGTAATTGCGACTTTATTACTCGTAATTGCGACTTTAATTCTCATATTAGGACTTTATTGCTCAAAATGTCTTTAATTCCGACTTTATTACTTGTAATTCCCACTATATTCTCGTAATTCCCACTTTATTACTCGTAATTGTGACTATAATTCCCATAATCGCGAATTTAATTCTCCAGTTGCAAATGTATTTCTCTCATTGCAACTGAAATTGTGACATGGTCACATTGCAACGATTTCTCCGTGCTGCACATGTTTATGATGCTCATGTTTTCTCCACAGTCCGCAGACACTGCGGTGAGGAAGCTGTCCGAGGACCTCGTCCAGAAGAGCGCCCGGCTTCAGACGCTGCAGAAAGAGAAGGAGCACCTGGTGGAGTTGAGCCAGGTGTGTGTCGTGGGAGTGCGTTCTCTGTTAATGACCAGTGTGTGTACGGTAGCTCAGACAGATGTCGGACAGTTTCAGGGATGCAGTGGTGTGAAGGTCAGCCATGAGGCACAGGGTCTGCATGCGACGGACGCATCTGGAAGACAAGTTGGGGTCGTTAACAACAAGTCGTTTCCTACTTTAATCTGGAAAGTAACTTAGAGAGTTCAGGTCACTGCTGTGATTATTTCTTAAATAATGAAAAATAGTTCCTGCAAAATGGTTTATAATGAGTTTCAGCTGTGAACTGCTGTGAGATACTGATCAAAACACAGTGCATGGCTCTAATACGGCACTCTAGTAATAGAAACGAATTTACATGTCATAAAAGTTATGTATTTTTGATGATAATTCCATACTTCAGAAGAATTATTTCGTCATGCATACGGTTCTATGAATATGCAAATGAGCCCCGCCTCCACTCACTCCCTCACTCAGAGATCCACTGGTTGGCGATCACACGTTGATCTGATTGGTTACAAGGTGGTTTGTGACGTCAGAAACACCAGCGATTTCAAAGCGTGTTTTCGAGACTGTCTTTGGTTCACTGCAGTTTTAAGGAGGAAATACTCAGCAATGCTGAACACTTATCAACTTACACATGGTGTGTGTTAAAGCATATTAAACACACAACATAGACACACAAACAATGTTAAAAGCTTTCCCTACAGGGGGACTTCAACATTTATTCAAGATGTCATAAGCATATTGTTAGTTGAGCTTGGAATCGATTGTTGTATGTGTGATAATAATGCAACGAAACATTACAAATTCTGCTAATAATTTTGTCAGATAAATTTCGTGACAAACGTTTAGTGTTTTGTTCTTTGCTCATATTTTAAATATATATAATATTTTCCCTCCGAACATCAACCCTTCATTGGCCGCAGCTGTACTGTATTTGTGTTGATGCAGAGCACCGTTTAGTTCACCTTGGAAAGTCCAGAAGTGTCTTTTTCTCCTCTCTCGATCTCTTTTGTGCTCTATAAAACTCTACGAGCGGTGTTGAGCAACGTAAGCCAGATGTCTAACGGTAGCAGCTCATCTGTGTGATTTACGACCCGTGGTTTTACCTTCTCAACCCTGTTGCCAGAGTTGTCAGATGGTTATTTGAGCTCTTCATTCAAGCAGTCAAAGCCCAGTGTTGGGTTGGCGCGGTGTGGTTTGCACTTTTGTTTGCTTTGCTTTAGACAGGAATGAATGTGTCCTTCAGGCTCTGATTTGATTAAGACATCATGCTTCCTCAGACATCTTGTGTGATTGAGCGAATGAAAGCATCCTGGTCAGATTTATGCCACATCTGCTCGACAGACTCATTTGACTCTCTGTTTTATCTTTGCAGCAGGCCATCGAGGACTTGCAGTGCGAGGAAGAGAAGGTGAACCTCTTGACCAGAGAGAAAGCCAAGCTAAAGCTTCAGGCGGAAGATGTGAGTCTGTGTCTGCGGTCCAGAACAGTGTTGGGGAAACTTACTTTGAAAAGTAATGCATTACAGTAAAGATGGACTGCATTTATATAGCGCTTTCATAGACCCAATGGTCACCAAAGCACTCTACATTTGCCTCCCATTCACCCATTCATACACCGACGGCGGTGTCAGCCATACAAGGCGCCATCCAGCTCGTCAGAAGCAGCTGGGGTTAGGTGTCTTGCTCATGGACACCTCGACACTTGGGCAGGTGGAACTGGGGATTGAACATGTAGCTACATGAACCACTGAGCCACTGCCGCCCCCAGTATTGCATTACAGTATTGCGTAAAAAGTAGCTAATTGCGTGACTTAGTATGTTATTCAAAAAGTAATGCATTACAATGTTGCGTTACTTCCTTAAAAAGTAACTAATTGCGTGACTTAGTTACTTTATTAGAAAAGTAATGCATTACAATATTGCGTTACTCCCATAAAAAGTAGCTAATTGCGCGACTTAGTTACGTTATTCAAAAAGTAATGCATTACAATATTGTGTTACTTAAAAGTAACTAATTGTATGACTTAGTTATTTTACTAGAAAAGTAATGCATTACAATATTGCGTTACTCCCTTAAAAGTAGCTAATTGCGTCACTTAGTTACTTTACTAGAAAAGTAATGCATTACAATATTGTGTTACTTCCGTAAAAAGTAACTAATTGTATGACTTAGTTATTTTACTAGAAAAGTAATGCATTACAATATTGCGTTACTCCCTTAAAGTAGCTAATTGCGTGACTTAGTTAATTTATTAGAAAAGTAATGCATTACAATATTGCGTTACTCCCTTAAAAAGTAACTAATTGCGTGACTTAGTTACTTTATTAGAAAAGTAATGCATTACAATATTGCGTTACTCCCTTAAAAGTAGCTAATTGCGTGACTTAGTTACATTATTCAAAAAGTAATGCATTACAATATTGCGTTACTTCCTTAAAAAGTAACTAATTGCGTGACTTAGTTACTTTATTAGAAAAGTAATGCATTACAATATTGCGTTACTTCCCTTAAAGTAGCTAATTGCGTGACTTAGTTAATTTATTAGAAAAGTAATGCATTACAATATTGCGTTACTCCCCTTAAAAGTAGCTAATTGCGTGACTTAGTTAATTTATTAGAAAAGTAATGCATTACAATATTTGTTAGTTCCCTTAAAAAGTAACTAATTGCGTGACTTAGTGTAATTTATTAGAAAAGTAATGCATTACCAATATTGCATTAT
Source organism: Hybognathus amarus (assembly GCA_030378365.1). NCBI lineage: Eukaryota > Metazoa > Chordata > Actinopteri > Cypriniformes > Leuciscidae > Hybognathus > Hybognathus amarus. Next base: position 145,474 of record JAQIUQ010001245.1, on the reverse strand, counting down.
TCCCTAAAAAGTAGCTAATTGCGTGACTTAGTTACTTTATTAGAAAAGTAATGCATTACAATATTGCATTACTCCCTTAAAAGTAGCTAATTGTGTGGCTTAGTTACGTTATTCAAAAAGTAATGACATTTCAATATTGCGTTACTCCCTTAAAAAGTAACTAATTGCGTGACTTAGTTACTTTATTAGAAAAGTAATGCATTACAATATTGCGTTACTCCCTTAAAGTAGCCAATTGCGTGACTTAGTTAATTTATTAAAAAGTAATGCGTTACAGATATTGTGTTACTCCCTTAAAAAGTAACTAATTGTGTGACTTAGTTACTTTATTAGAAAAGTAATGCATTACAATATTGCGTCTACTTCCCTTAAAAAGTAACTAATCGCGTGACTTAGTTACTTTATTAGAAAAGTAATGCATTACAATATTGTGTTAACTCCCTTTAAAAAGTAGCTAATTGCGTGACTTAGTTAATTTATTAGAAAAGTAATGCATTACAGTATTGCATACTCCCTTAAAAAGTAACTAATTGCGTGACTTAGTTACTTTATTAGAAAAGTCACAAGTCATTACAATATTGCATTACTCCCTTAAAAGTAGCTAATTGCGTGACTTAGTTACTTTATTAGCAAAGAGATTAATAGCATTACAATATTGCGTTACTCTCCTAAAAAAGTAACTAATCGCGTGACTTAGTTACTTTATTAGAAAAAAGTAATGCATTACAATATTGCGTTACTCCCTTTAAAAGTAGCTAATTGCGTGACTTAGTTACATTATTCAAAAAGTAATGCATTACAATATTGTGTTACTCCCTTAAAAAGTAGCTAATTGCGTGACTTAGTTAATTTATTAGAAAAGTAATGCATTACAGATATGCGTTACTCCCTTAAAAAGTAGCTAATTGCGTGACTTGGTTAATTTATTAGAAAAGTAATGCATTACAATATCGTGTTACTCCCTTAAAAAGTAACTAATTGCGTGAGCTTAGTTACTTTATTAGAAAAGTAATGCATTACAATATTGCGTTACTCCCTTAAAAAGTAACTAATTGCGTGACTTAGTGTAATTTATTAGAAAAGTAATGCATTACAATATTGCGTTACTCCCTTAAAAAGTAGCTAATTGCGTGACTTAGTTACTTTATTAGAAAAGTAATGCATTACAATATTGCATTACTCCCTTAAAAAGTAGCTAATTGTGCGACTTAGTTACATTATTTAAAAAGTAATGCATTTCAATATTGGTTACTCCCTTAAAAAGTAACTAATTGCGTGACTTAGTTACTTTATTAGAAAAGTAATGCATTACAATATTGCGTTACTCCCTTAAAAAGTAGCTAATTGCGTAACTTAGTTAATTTATTAGAAAGTAATGCATTACAATATTGTGTTACTCCCTTAAAAAGTAACTAATTGTGTGACTTAGTTACTTTATTAGAAAAGTAATGCATTACAATATTGCGTTACTCCCTTAAAAAGTAGCTAATTGCGTGACTTAGTTACTTTATTAGAAAAGTAATGCATTACAATATTGCGTTACTCCCTTAAAAAGTAGCTAATTGCAGTGACTTAGTTAATTTATTAGAAAAGTAATGCATTACAATATTGCGTTACTCCCTTAAAAAGTAGCTAATTGCGTGACTTAGTTACTTTATTAGAAAAGTAATGCATTACAATATTGCGTTACTCCCTTAAAAAGTAGCTAATTGCGTAGCTTAGTTAATTTATTAGAAAAAGTAATGCATTACAATATTGCGTTACTTCCCTTAAAAGTAACTAATTGCGTGACTTAGTGTAATTTATTAGAAAAGTAATGCTATTACAATATTGTGTTACTCCCTTAAAAAGTAGCTAATTGCGTGACTTAGTTAATTTATTAGAAAAGTAATGCATTACAATATTGCGTTACTCCCTTAAAAAGTAACTAATTGCGTGACTTGAGTTAATTTATTAGAAAGTAATGCCATTACAAATATTGCGTTACTCCCTAAAAAGTAGCTAATTGCGTGACTTAGTTACTTTACTAGAAAAGTAATGCATTACAATATTGCGTTACTCCTAAAAGTAGCTAATTGGTGACTTAGTTACTTTATTAAAAAGTAATGATTTCTAATATTGGCTTAACTCCTTAAAAGTAACTAATTGCGTGACTTAGTTACTTTATTAGAAAAGTAATGCATTACAATATTGTGTTACTCCCTTAAAGTAGCTAATTGCGTGACTTAGTTAATTTATTAGAAAAGTAATGCGTTTACGATATTGACGCGATCCCTTTAAAAAGTAACTAATAGCTGACTTAGCTGTACTTTATTTAGAAAAGTAACGCAGTTACAATATCGCATCTATTCCCTTAAAAGTAGCTTAATTAGTCAGTGACTTCGTTGGCTTCATTAGAAAAAGTAATGCATTACAATATTGCGTTACTCCCTTTAAAAAGTAGCTAATCGTGCCGGCTTAGTCATGTAATTCTAGAAAAGTAATGCATTTCAATATCGCGTTACTCCCTTAAAAAGTAACTAATTGCATAACTTCGCTACTTTATTAGAAAAGTAATGCATTACAATATTGCGTTACTCCCTTAAAAAGTAGCTAATTGCTGACTTAGTTAATTTCTTACAAAAGTAATGCATTACAATATTGTGTTACTCCCTAAAAAGTAGCTAATTGGTGACTTCGTTACTTTATTCAAGAAGTAATGCGTTCGATATAGCTTACTCCCTTAAAAAGTAAGCTAATTGTAGTGACTTAGTTACTTTATTAAAAGTAATGCATTTCAGTATCTTAGCAGTTTACTCCCTTAAAAAGTAATGCGTGAATTGTGCGTGACTTCAGTTACTATTCATTAGAAAAGTAATAGCTTTACAATATTGCGTTACTCCCTTAAAAAGTAACTAATCCGAGACTTAGTTAATTTATTAGAAAAGTAATAGTTACAATATCGATTACTCCTTAAAAAGTAGCTAATTGCTGTGGCTTAGTTACTTTATTGAAAAGTAATGCATTTCAATATCGGTTACTCCCTTAAAAAGTAGCTAATTGGGCATAGCTTAGCTTACTTTATTAGGGAAGTAATGCATTACAATATTGTGTTACTCCCTTAAAAAAGTAGCTAATTGCGTGACTTAGTTGATTTATTACGAAAAGTAATGCATTACGATATTGCGTTACTGCCTTTAAAAAAGTAGCTAATAGTGTGACTTCGTTACTTTACTAGAAGAAAGTAATGCGTTCGGCATGAGATGACTCCTTAAAAAGTAGCTAATTGCGTGACTTAGTCACTCTTACTCAGAAAAGTAATGCACTACAATACTGTGTTAACTCCCTTAAAAGTAGCTAATTGCGTGACTTAGTTAATTTATTAGAAAAGTAATGCATTACATTACGACACAAGACACATAAAACGATGCCTTGACGGACAGTATACAACTGGCTGAGGGCGGAAGTATACTGACATGGGAAGCATGCTAATACAGGAAATAAGCTAATATGGGACAGTCCGTCAGCGGTCGTGAGCGTAGAGCATGAGAAATATGACATCATATTGCTCTGAAAATCCAAACGGCTTTGATTTTTTGAGAGGGTTTAATGTCTTCTTTGAGGATTAGAGAAGGAGTGAATGGATTTTTCCCATTGAGTGGTGGTTGTGTCCACATACTGCACACACACATTTAAATGCACACACCATATAAAGGTGCATTTTGCATCGATGACCCCTTTAAGCGTTTCTTTTAATGGTTTTCTATGGGAGGGAATGCTCGTCGTGTTATTAAACGCATTGCCCCGTATTCTGGGTTCTTTGTTTTTTCTGTACTTGGGTATACTTTATTAGTACTGATGTTAACTGAGTTTGGTCTTTTAATAACTCTGTCTTATTAACAGTAAGCCGTTTTCACGTGAAGTGTTTTTCGCGAGAAAAGTCCCGTGTGTGATCCAGCTGTGATCTCTGTGATTGTCCCTCAGCTGGAGGATCTGCTGGAGCAGGAGCGCAGACAGCGGGGACGGATCCGGTAAGAGAGGAGCAGCAGGAGGCTGGAGGTAGACGGCAGGAACGGCATGGACAACCTCAGCGAGATCGGCAAGATGAGGGCCAGTCTGGAGGAGATGATCAGGAGGTGTGTGTCAAACTCTTCATATTCACAGATTAATCAATTATGCGGATGCACCGACTCTTCGAGCTCACAGTAAACATCTTTGGCTCGATACTGAGAAACCGATTATTATCTTCATATCTGAAGCGATAACCGATATATTGGCCGAAAAATCAAATCCAAATGTTTATATAAATTTTGAGAGCCTGAATACAAAAACGAAGTCTCATCATGTCCCAAACACACAATTATAATGATGTTCTGATTATAATGTCATGAAGCCGATATGACTGCATGTTGCACTGAACTCTGTTTTCTTTTTGTGATTCCAATCATATTTCAAGCAATTCAGACCATCATGTCTAACCTGCGCATCTGAAAAGCGTCTCAGCCTACGGGAATAATACAGTATTTATCAGCTTTAATATATCGGACAAATTTTCTTGATCAGGGCGAGACGATAACATTAAAAATATATTGATAAAAATATAAATAATATATCCAGATGTTGCTGATATATCATCAATTATCTTCTGAACTAGTTTGTAGATTTGGGGAATCCCGAACTTGTCAGTGGAGAATAAAGGTCCTTATATTAGCGCACTGAGGCGAATCTATCTGGTCCTGAGGTGTTTGATGATCGAGTTTGATGATGAAGGCGATGTCTCAGTTGTCTAGAGAACATGATCTGAGCGTGCCGGAGATCTCGCCGGCGGCTCCTGATCTGTTCAGGCTTGTCGGTTTGCAGAACGGGGTCGACTCTGAATAAACCAGAACCGGCTGTCTCATGCGGGCCCAGGAGAAGGAAAGAGGAAAACTCGCTGGATAAATATCCCTTCTTTCCTTCCTTCTGATTTTTAATATTTAAAGTAATGAAGGGTTACGAGCGTCTGCAGGAGAAGAAGTTTCGATAGAAGAACTCTTTGGTTATGGTTGATTTGATGAAATATGATATTGAAAATCAATCTTGGCCAACACTTCAAACTTCTAGTCTTTCTGCGTCTAAGTAGAAACTGGCAAACCTCTTCACACCTAGAGAAAAAGTAATAGTGATTATTTTCTTCACAGTTTCCATTTCACTTTATTTTTATCAAGTTATTTCATAACTGTGATGTTATGTCTGACTTCATCACTTCATCTTCATCATATCTCACATTTACAGCCTTACTTGCCACAGTTGAGCTTTCCCATCTGACTGTATGGCTTTATTTCTTTTCTCTCTTTAAATCTCAATAGCCTGGTTATTGCAATACTGATGCAATATTTTCTGAAATGGCAATTAAAAACTATTTGCAAATCACGTTTCCACCAACCCTAATGTTAAGCGACTAAAAAGCTTCTCTAAAAATCGTTTAAAAATGTTTCCATTGCAGTTTTGCAAATATTCATTTTTCGAATTGCCTGAGAAAACCTCCTCGTGTCGAGCAGGAAAACCTTTTTGCGTTAAAGATATAGCAAGTTTTTGCGAAATGTACGTGTTTCCATTGGCTAAATTTTCATTTCTTGGGGATGAGTTTTGCTTGGGATTTAAAGTTTCTATGTGGTAACGGATCATTTCGCAAAGCGACGCACATTTTCAAGGGGAAACGCAAAAAAGTTTCGTTAGTAAATGCAAAGTTTCTGAGGAATTCAAAAGTTTGGTGTGGGGAATGCCTGAGATTTTCACTTGCAGAACGCAAAAGTTTTGCAAGAATTCCCCTGGCACATGCAAAAGTTTCCTTGCGAAGTGAATGCAAACTTTTCCAGCGTGTGAAAAACTTTTAATAAAAAATTGTAACATTTCTGAAAAACAGAACATAAAAGCGTCGAAATATAAATGTGTCCTCCCATCTCCCTTAGCAACGGGCTTATGTTGCTGTGAGCGGGATATCTGTGCTGGGTTTTTCAAATTCCACTCTTAGAGGACTTTTTATTGACAATTTTACATCTTCATCCATCAAGCGCTCCTTCAAACCTTGTGCTGGGATTGACTGACACTTTAATAACCCGAGACATGTCTGAGGTTTATTGTATACGGCTAGCAAACAACGCCTGCTGAATTAGTGCTGTCACTTCGCATCCTCACGAACCTGTCCCGTGTGTGTGTGTGTGTGTGTGTGCTAGGAGAGATGTGGAGATCCGCAGCGTCAGCGGGCATTGGAGGAGCAGGAGGAGCTGAACGCTGGCCTGCAGACCAGGAATCAGGAGATCCAGGTGAGCCAGAACATTCCTGTCACTCAGCACTGGGTCCGCCTGAGCACTACACACACACACACACACACACACACACACACACACACACACACACACACACACACACACACACACACACACACACACACACACACACACACACACACACACACACACACACACAGGCGAGCTGATAACATCTCTCAGGGAGGGGGAGGAGACACTGTACCTTAAACTCTCATCTTTAAACAGAGCGTACTGAAAAAATGTAATGAATGTACTATATTTTAGTTCGGTAATGTTTTCTCATTTATGGTACTAAATTATATTCACATTGTATTTATAATCCATTTATTCACTTTTTGAGTGTAGACCTGAAAATGTAATTTCCAGCTTAAACTGTAAATCTTGAACACTTTATAACGACAGACTGAAGTTCTGATCTTTTCTCACATACGACACTCGGCAGATTATTACTGGAGTGAGGAAAGTGAATTTGAAAAACATTTTACATTTATTGTTATGAAAAATGCATAAATATTTTTGGATTTTTTTATGAAATATATATTTTCAATAACATGTTTTACTCTAAAACTGGCAAGAAAATCCAAGCCATGAACCTAAACGAGTGTGTGTTCGCGCATGTGCGCTGATCTCTCAGTAAATGTGTGTTTAGTGAGTGTGCTGTGTTCAGCTGCAGTTCCACGCGCTTCCACTTAGAGGAATCTCTCATTCATTTCCAATGTGCGTCGTTTCTGACCGCTGAGAAACACGAGTGTGTGACTGTTGATTCAGGAACCATTTACCCTGCTCAGATCATGGCCATTATTTGTGTGTGTGTTCACACAGCAAGTGCCAAAACCCTTACCATGTTTCAGAAAATAACAAATCAAATGTAAGATTTTTCCGGAGAGCAGCAGAACCGCTGTGGTGTCGGGCTGAGATAACGACAGCAGGATGATGGATGGACCAGAAGGAGAGAGTCGTGCTAAAGCTGTTGAGAAGCGGTGTTAGTTTAACCTCTGTCACTCGTCTTCATGTCAGGAACGTGTTCCTCAGGGAACGCAAAAGGTTTGCAAATAAACGCAAGAACGCACAAGTCTTGAGCGAAAGTAAGATTCGTTGAACATAAAGTTTTTCTGGGAACAAAAATCCAAGTTTGCTGAAATGTTGTGAGCTGCTGTAAAGCAGTGTTCGTTTAATCTCGGCCACTCCCTCATGTGACATCATTTTCAGATTAAAATATTAATGCACTGATAACAGTTTACACTAATGAGCATTAGTGAACATGAGTTAATAATGATCAATACTTCAACAGCATTTATTAATCTTAGTTCATATTAATTTCAACATTTACTAATGTGTTATTAAAATCACAGGTTGTATTAGTTAACATTAGTTACTGCACTGTGAACTAACATGAACTACACAATGAACAGCTGGATTATTATTAACTAACATTAACAAAGATTAATAAATACTGTAACACATGTATTGCTCATCGTTAGTTCATGTTAATTACCTGATGTTCACTAATGAACTAGAGTGTGACCTGTGCTGTTCGGCTTGTCAGGATTGAGAGGAGACGGAGAACAATGCAGATTTATCTTTTCAACAGATTAATTTCTTATATAAAGGAGTGCATTTATTCAGTCATTGCATATAAACGTCATATTCTCGTTGTGTTGTTGATCTGAGGCTTGAGATGGACGAAGACTCGGAATCCTGGAGAACACAGGCGCTCTTTGTGTCCGCGAGTGAAGCTGAAAGAGGATCTGTGTGTCGTGAGGTGGACATGTGTTCACTTCCACCCCGTCTACACAAAGCACGCTTTATAACTCTCTGAACATTAATAACAGCACAGGTGGAGGCCGGAGCGATGGAGAGGGAAGGATCTCACTGTGCGAGGGCTTTTTCAATATTTTATTACAAAAATCTTACATATTGTACCTTTAATATTTCAAATAATGCAAAAATACATGTTCACGTTTCACGGATGTAACAATAAAAAATATTATGAGGTTTATTTATTTATGAATTCATTTATGTTTTTGAATGATTAGTAATTAAAATGATGAGAAAACAACGGGGCTATACTGTTGTGGTATCGTTGCAGATATGAACTCTGACCACCGATTCTTCTCATGCTCAAGTGGCTGAACTATCTTTGCATCGTAGAGCACAGCGTCTTCTCCACATGATGCGATTCAGCTGAAGTATCTGAATGTTTCACTTAATCTGAAGTGTACACTTCCGTCTGTGTGTGCAGTAACTGGGCACGGCCAATATGCTTATGTTTCTGTATCTGACGTCACTACGAACCAGCTAATGACTCGTTTCAAAAACAATTCATTTCATAGACTCTGAGTCGACTCTCGCTTTTGAAAGACAATAACTTTAATATACGTCGCACTTTCAGATGATAAACCTTTGCAGGATGTTTTCATTCCCTTAGAGCTATATTCCACACTACATGAACAGTCATTTTCAAAAATCCATGATAGGGGCTCATTAAATAATATACTTTAAATAATGTTATGAGATTGTTTTAAATCTTTTTTTTAAATATACAAAATAAGAAAAGTTTAAAAGAATGACACTTTTAAACATGAAGCTAAACCGCCAGTAGATGGCGGTAAGGGATAAAGCGGCCTGCGGTGTTAAGCGAGTCATTGAGTCATTTGTTCAAACTGCTGATTCATCAAGAATAAAGTAGTCGTTCATGAATGGGTCATTGAATCTTTGACTCAACCGATTCGTGTATAACACTGAATCATTTAGTAATGAAAACACTGGTCGACTGTGAGATGTGTTCTTTATCTGCTGGAATCTTTGTTTTAAAATAGAACAAAACATCTAAAATGTAAGTGACTTAATATTAAATACTTGTTTATTGAACTGTCGAAATCAGTGTTACATTTTCAATGGTGATGGTATTCAGCACTTGGTTGTATGGTGTTGCCTCTGTTTAAAATATATAAACTAACTTAAACATTTAGAATTTTTTACCGCAGTAATATGCTAACGAAGTTTCTTCTGTGTGAGCTGCTGTTAGCCCTATTTGTTTCATCGAGAGGCTGCGCGAAGCTTAAACAGCACAAATCACACTGTCCGTTGAATTTGAATAGCTTCAGTACAATAGGCTAATGTAACAGGCTACTATCGATCATTATCATTCTAGCCTATCATCTATCATACATATTCAATTCAGAATTGGTCTTATCATTTAATGTTATTATACAATTAGGTTTATCGTTGTGCCCCCCTGAAAAAAAAATTTAATGCCTGTCCATCAATTTGTGTCTGGAGCAGGGTCTGCGTGAGTGAGTGAGTGTGTGTGAGTGAGTGAATGTGTGTGTGTGAGTGAGTGAATGTGTGTGTGTGAGTGAGAGAGTGAATGTGTGTGTGTGTTTGAGAGTGAGTGTGAGTGAGAGAGTGAGTGACTGGGAGTTATGTGGTCAGTGTGAGTGTGTGTGTGAGTGTGTGTGTGTGTGAGTGAGAGAGTGAATGTGTGTGTGTGTGTTGGGGGTGTGTGTGTGCTGGGGGTGTGTGTGGTGTGTGTCGTGTCGGTGTGTGAGTGTGTGTGTGTTATGTGAGTGTATATGTGTGTGTGTATGTGTATGTGTATATGTGTGTGTGATGTGTAGTAGTAGTATATATGTGTGTGTGTGTGTGATGATGTGATGTGAGAGAGTGAGTGACTGGGAGTGTATGTGGTCAGTGAGTGAGTGTGTGTGTTAGTGAGTGAATGTGTGTGTGAGTGTAGTGAATGTGTGTGTGAGTGAGAGAGTGAATGTGTGTGTGTGTGTGTGTGAGAGTGAGTGAGAGAGTGAGTGATGGGAGTTATGTGTGGTCAGTGAGTGAGTGTGTGTGTGTGAGTGAGTGAGTGAGTGAGTGAGTGAGTGAGTGAGTGAGTGAGTGAGTGAGTGAGTGAGTGAGTGAGAGAGTGTGTGAGGGAGTGTGTGACAGTGTGACTGTGTGTAAAATAGTGTGTGTGAGAGTGAGTGATTTGCTCAGTGATTGTGAAGGGGGTGTGATTCTCCTCTCTCCAGTCTACTGAGGTGTGTAGTGTGTGTGTGTGTGTGTGTGTGTATTTGTGTGTGTGTCAGTCTGCTGAGGTGAGATCGTGTGTGTGTTCAGTCTGTGTTGCTTCTGGCTGCTGTTTGTCGATGGCTGTCTCTCGCCTGAGTTCTTCGCTGGCATGTGAGTTTCTTCTGGATCATCTCTTCTGCTTGCTTGTGTGTGTGTGAAGCATGACCTGTACAGTAGCTTTTACTTCTGGAAATTAATACATGAACAGACTCATTTCAATCTGTGTGTGAGTGTGTGTTAGACCTGAGGTTGTCAGCACATCTGTCCTCTGTTGAAACCGCTCACAAAACTTCCTTCCCGTGACAGAAAGAAGATGCAATCATTCGCACATAAATATGAGGAATGCATTACTCTGGTATATACGCTTCTGTCAGTTCTGCTGTGTGTGTGTGTGTGTGTGTGAACATTTTCCTAATATCGCTGGTACTGAATGGTGATTAAAACCCTTCAGGAACTAAGTTTAAGGATGATTCATGGATTAAAGCTTGTGTTTGTCTTAGTAAAGGACGCTTGAGTGTTTGCTGTGATGTATCTCAGTCCTCCGCCGCTGTGGTTCAGAACGTAGTGATTATGGCGATATGATTTATGATTTTTATGCTTATCTTACACACATATACAGTTTACTCTGGAAAGAAAGCCAAACACATTTTCTTTCTCTCTCATGCAGATGAATGCAATATAACAAATAAAATTATTTAATTAAATGAATGATATTCTTGCTTAACAGTATAAATATTAACACATTTCTAATTTGTTTTAATGAATTGTAAGGATACATTAAATTGATACATTAAACTGTTTTCAACACTGATGATAATCATAAATGTTTCTTGATCATCAGATCCTCATATTAGTGATTTCTGAAGGATCATGTGACACTGAAGACTGGAGTAATGATGATAAATACAGCTTTGATCACAGGAATAAATTACACTTTACTGTATATTCACAGAGAAAAAAGTGTGTGTATGAGTCAAAACTCCATTCAAACTGCTGGCTACGGATGTGAAAAACACAGAAAATCAAACCCAATTCGATTTTATTTATAGCGGACGAAAGTTTCGAGGCGGTGTGCAGGCGTGAGTGACATAACGTGAGGTCGTATTTACGTGTGACAATTTGGGACTCAGTGTGTAAGAGCCTTAACACAGATCCGTGTCTCGATCCCACAGGCCCGAATTCGAGGAGCTGGAGGAGGAACTGGAGGCAGAGAGCTCTTGAGGGCCAAGGTACAACACACACATCTCCTGAACACACACCTCCTGAACACACACACACATCTCCTGAACACACACACACATCTCCTGAACACACACACACATCTCCTGAACACACACACACACATCTCCTGACACACACACACACATCTCCTGAACACACACACACACATCTCCTGAACACACACACACATCTCCTGAACACACACACACACAGACATCTCCCTGAACACACACACACATCTCCTGAACACTACTGTGAATCAACAGCAAGGTTTTGCATTTTTAGTATATTGTATAACACTAGTCATAATATGCGTTTTCCAGTACGTTTGCATTCGCACATTAGTAAATCACTCGGAAAACTTCATCAAACGTGTTGTGTAGACGGGTCCGGCACTGGGTTGTGTTGTGTAGACAGGGTCCGGCACTGGGTTGTGTTGTGTAGACGGGGTCCGGCAATCGGGTTGTGTTGTGTAGACGGGTCCGACATCAGTTGTGTTGTGTGGGGTCGGCACTGGGTTGTGTATGGGTGTCCGAAATCAGTTGTGTTGTGTAGACGGGTCCGACAATCGTCGTGTTGTGTAGCAGAGTCCGGATGGGTCGTGTTGTGTAGACAGGGTCCGGGCACTGGGTTGTGTTGTGTAAGGGTTTTACAATCAGGTTGTGTTGTGTAGACGGGTTCGGCACTGGGTTGTGTTGTGTAGACGGGTTCGTAAAATCAGTTGTGTTGTGTAGACGGGGTTTAACAATCGGTTGTGTCTGTGTAGACAGGGTGCGGCACTGGGTTGTGTTGTGTAGCAGGGTGCTGGCACTGGGTTGTGTTGTGTGACGGTCAACAATCAGTTGTGTTGTGAGCGGGTAACAATCAGTTGTGTTGTGTAGACAGGGTCCGGCACTGGGGTTGTGTTGTGTAGAAGGGTGCTGGCACTGGGTTGTGTTGTGTAGACGGGGTCGAGCAATCGGTTGTGTTGTGTAGACAGGGTCCGGCACTGGGTTGTGTTGTGTACGAGTCCAACGGTTGTGTTGTGTAGAGGGGTGGGCATGGGTTGTGTTGTGTAGACAGGGTCCGGCACTGGGTTGTGTTGTGGAGCAGGGTGCGGCACTGGGTTGTGTTGTGTGACAGGGTCCAACAATCGGTTGTGTTGTGTAGACGGTGTCCGGCACTGGGTTGTGTTGTGTGACGGGTTCAGCACTGGGTTGTGTTGTGTAGATGGGGTCCGACAATCGGTTGTGTAGACGGGGTCCGGCACTGGGTTGTGTTGTGTAGACGGGGTCCGGCACTGGGTTGTGTTGTGTAGACGGGGTCCGGCACTGGGTTGTGTTGTGTAGACGGGGTTCGGCACTGGGTTGTGTTGTGTAGGCGGGTGTCGGCACTGGGTTGTGTTGTGTAACTGGGGTCTGACAATCGGTTGTGTTGTGTAGACGGGGTCTAGACTCGGTTGTGTTGTGTAGCGGGGTTCGAACAATCGGTTGTGTTGTGTAGACGGGGTCGAACAATCGGTTGTGTTGTGTAGACGGTGTCCGGCACTGGGTTGTGTTGTGTAGACGGGGTTCAGCACTGGGTTGTGGTATGATGGGGTTCTAACAATCGGTTGTGTTGTGTAGACGGGGTCCGGCACTGGGTTGTGTTGTGTAGACGGGGTCCGGCACTGGGTTGTGTTGTGTAGACGGGGTTCAGCACTGGGTTGTGTTGTGTAGACAGGGTTCGACAATCGGTTGTGTTGTGTAGACGGTGTCCGGCACTGGGTTGTGGTGTGTAGACGGGGTTCAGCACTGGGTTGTGTTGTGTGAATGGGGTCCGACAATTGGTTGTTTTGTGTAGACGGGGTCCGGCACTGGGTTGTGTTGTGTAGACGGGGTTCAGCACTGGGTTGTGTTGTGTAGACAGGGTCTGACAATCGGTTGTGTTGTGTAGACGGTGTCCGGCACTGGGTTGTGGTGAGTAGACGGGGTTCAGCACTGGGTTGTGTTGTGTAGACGGGGTCCGACAATCGGTTGTGTTGTGTAGACGGGGTCCGGCACTGGGTTGTGGTGAGTAGACGGGGTTCAGCACTGGGTTGTGTTGTGTGAATGGGGTCCAACAATCGGTTGTGTTGTGTAGACGGGGTCCGGCACTGGGTTGTGTTGTGTAGACGGGGTCCGGCACTGGGTTGTGTTGTGTAGACGGGGTCAGGCACTGGGTTGTGTTGTGTAGACGGGGTTCGACAATCGGTTGTGTTGTGTAGACTGGGTTTGGCACTGGGTTGTGTTGTGTAGACGGGGTTCGGCACTGGGTTGTGTTGTGTAGACGGGGTCCGACAATCGGTTGTGTTGTGTAGACGGGGTCCGGCACTGGGTTGTGTTGTGTAGACGGGGTTCGACAATCGGTTGTGTTGTGTAGACTGGGTTCGGCACTGGGTTGTGTTGTGTAGACGAGTCCGGCACTGGGTTGTGTTGTGTAGCACGAGTTCGGCACTGGGTTGTGTTGTGTAGACGGGGTTCGGCACTGGTTTGAACAAAAAGCAATTGTCTAGAAACACTCTAATAACCACCCTAGAAACCAGCTAGAATACCCTAGAAACACCATAGAAACTGTCTGGCAACACCATAGCAACCACCCAGATCTTCCAAACAACACCATAGCAATCACCCTAGCAACAGTTGCCCAGAACTCCCTTATCACCCATAACATCCAAGAAACTGCCTGGCAACCACATAGCAATGCCCTAGCAACCAGCCAGAACACCCCAGCAACTGCCTAGCAAAACTCTAGCAACCACCCATAACACTCTTGCAACTACCTAGCAACCACCCAGAAAATCATAGCAGTTGCCTTGCAACCACCCAGAAAATCATAGCAGTTGCCTTGCAACCACCCAGAACACCTAAGCAATTGCCTAAGCAACACTCTAGCAGCCAGAACACTCTGGCAGCTGCCTAGCAACAAGCCAGAACCACACCCTAACAACCACATTGGCAACCACCCAGAACACCCTAGCAACTGCCTAGCAACACTCTAGCAACCACCCAGAAAATCATAGCAGTTGCCTTGCAACCACCCAGAACACCTTAGCAATTGCCTAACGACACTTTAGTAACCTACCTAGAAACCATCCAGAACCACACCCTAGCAACCACATTAGCAACCAGCCAGAAAACCCTAGCAACTGCCTTGCATTGAAGCTCATTTGCCCTGACACATCACTAGCTGCCACTCGCTCGCGTGATGAGACAGAAGCTGAGTGTGAAATCACACACACTAGTTAACACACTACATTTCACATCCACATCAGCTTGAGTTTCACTGCGCTCTGATCGTTCCTGTGCTGTGATCTGGTAAATACTGATATTCCCGCTTATTTCTGCGGTATCTCTCCGTGTGTAAGTTACTAATCTCAGTGTGTGTGAGATGATAATATAGACCTGTATTTATGAGATGAGTGTCATGATCCAGCCGTGAGCTACAGACCCTGAAGACGTGTTCGTGCTGGGTGGCGTCTTACTGAGAGTCAAGCCCTGACATGTGTGTGTGTGTGTTTATCATGAGTCCCTGCAGAGGACACACACGCACACACACACACGCTGCATTGTTCTCGCACTGATAGCATCAGCACAGACTCCACTGAGCTTTCCACGGAGGTAGCCCGGCTCTCCCACACACGCACACACACACACACACACATACACATGTACACACGACACGCACACCCATTCACATACACACGGACATACACATCAAACGCACATACACATGTACACAACAGTATAATAATAATAGTAATTTAACCGATTTGAATAATAGAAATATATAAAGTCCTATGTGTGTGCTAGGCCAGAGAGATGTGTGTGTGTTTAGTCTAGATGTGAACTGACAGAGTGTGTCTGCTTCCCGGACAGTGTTAGGAAGATTGTTCCAGAGATTTGGTGCTAAAATAGGAAAAGGATCTCCCGCCTGCAGTCGATTCTAGATATTCTCGGTATTATCAACTGGCCGGAGTTTAGAGGTCGCAGTAGACGTGAAGGACTATAATGCGTTAAGAGCTCGCTCAAGTACTGGAGATAAACCATTCAGTGCTTTATAAGTAATCAGCAATATTTTAAAATGTATACGATGTTTAATAGGCAGCCAATGCAGGGTTGACAGAACCGGGCTAATATGGTCATACTTCCTGGTTCTGGTAAGAACTGGAGCGGCTGTGTTTTGGACTAGCTGGAGTTTGTTTATTAAGCGTGCAGGGCAACCACCCAGTAGAGCATTACAGTAATCTAGCCTTGAGGTCATGAACGCATGAACTATACAGCCTTCATGCCATGCAGGGGTCAAAGGTCATGAGGAAATATTGATCATGTGTAATCTTGCGCTGATCATCTGATTTATTGCCGTTCAGGATCAGCTTCTGTAATTCCTCAGTTGTTCACGGATTGTGTCTCTTCGCGCATCACTTTTGTGTGCTTGTGTTACTCTCGTCCTCATCTCTTGTGTTTATATCACACACACGCTGAAAGTGAAGACACACACTTTTGCGTTGCAGATATGCTTTCATGTGTTGTTGATTTTAATAAGCATCTGCTCAGCAGACTCTGGTGTTTGTGTGTTCATGTGTGTTGTGTTAAAGTGTTGTGACTGATCCTGACTCCGGCTTCAGGCTCTTGGAGAGCGTTCAAACTCTAATGTTTTTAATGTTTACCTTCTGTAATATGATGTTATGTTTAACACACACTAGGTGTGTGTGTGTGTTATACATCAGACTAGACGATGTTATGCTTGTTTATAATCACTTCCCCATATCTGTCACCAGCTCCACACACTCTACAGTCTACACACACACACACACACACACACACACACACACACACACACACACACACACACACACACACACACACACACACACACACACACACACACACACACACACACACACACACACACACACACACACACACACACATACATACTCTCTCTTTCTCTCTAACACACACAGACACCCTCTCTCTCTCTCACTCACACACACACACACACACACACACACACACACACACACACACACACACACACACACACACACACACACACACACACACACACACACACACACACACACACACACTACACACACACACACACACACACTCTACACACACTCTACACAAATACATACTTGGGATGAGCTTCGGTCATGTGATCGTGTGTGATTTGTGTTTGTGTCATGATCGTGTGTGATGTGTGTTTGTGTCATGTGATCGTGTGATTTGTGTTTGTGTCATGTGATCGTGTGTGATGTGTGTTTGTGTCATGTAATCATGTGTGTATGTGTGTTGAGGTGGAGAAGCAGCGCGCTGGCATCTCACTCGGGATCTGGAGGAGTTGTCGGACCGGCTGGAGGAAGCAGGAGGAGCCACAGCCTCTCAGGTCTCAGATCAGCCTTTATTACTGACAATCATCTGATTCTCCAGGGGTTCTCACTGGCTGACAAACATTGATTATTTAAAAAATAGTCAATTAAAATCAAATTGCAGACTTCAAAATACACACTAGTGTTTAAAAGTTTGGAACAGCAGTGTAAAAAATGTCACAAATAGTATTTCTGGGTCTGAGTGACATTAGTGTGTGTGTGTGTGTGTGTGTGTGTGTGTGTGTGTGTGTGTGTGTGTGTGCAGATGGAGATGAATAAGAAGCGAGAGCAGGAGCTGCAGAGGTTGCGGCGAGAGCTGGATGAGTCTGCGCTGCAGGCCGAGTCGATGTCCGCCGCTCTGAGGAAGAGACACTCTGAAGCACTGGCTGAACTGGGAGACCAGTGTGAGAGTCTGCAGAGAACCAGAGCCAAACTGGAGAAGGAGAAGCAGAGTCTGCGGCTGGAGGTCGACGACCTGACGGCTTCCCCTCGACACACTGCAGAAAGCCAAGGTCAGAGACCCTCAGCCTCACGTTTAGAGGAACTTACACAAAAGTGTGTGATGTTGATGACCAGCTGACCACCTTAGACTCGTTTGAGTGTTTCAGCAAGAACTATTTTAAATGCTTTTTGCTTATTCTGCTCTGTGTATCATGTTAGATCTCATCTCAGGCCTTTCATCAGGTCTGTGTGATATGAGCAGGTTAAAGCGGATAGTTCTCTTTAAATGAAAATCAGCCCATGATTTATTTGCCCTCAAGTCATATGGGTATATTATATCAAAAACTGTCCTGGCTCTTCCAAGCTTTATAATGCCAGTGAATGGCCAATTCTGTTTTGAAGTCCATAAAAGTGCATCTATGCATCATAAAAGTGAGTCTATCCATCATAAAAGTGAGTCTATCCATCATAGAAGTGCATCTATCCATCATAAAAGTGCATCTATCCATCATAAAAGTGCATCTGTCCATCATAAAAGTGCATCTATCCATCATAAAAGTGCATCTATAAATCATAAAAGTGCATCTATCCATCATAAAAGTGCATCTATCCATCATAAAAGTGCATCTATCCATCATAAAAGTGCATCTGTCCATCATAAAAGTGCATCTATAAATCATAAAAGTGCATCTATCCATCATAAAAGTTCATCAATCCATCATAAAAGTACATCTATCAATCATAAAAGTGCATCTATCCATCATAAAAGTACATCTGTCCATCATAAAAGTGCATCTATCCATCATAAAAGTGCATCTGTCCATCATAAAAGTGCATCTATCCATCATAAAAGTGCATCTGTCCATCATAAAAGTACATCTATAATCATAAAAGTCCATCTATCCATCATAAAAGTACATCTATCAATCATAAAAGTGCATCTATCCATCATAAAAGTGCATCTATCCATCATAAAAGTACATCTATAATCATAAAAGTCCATCTATCCATCATAAAAGTGCATCTATCCATCATAAAAGTGCATCTATCCATCATAAAAGTGCATCTGTCCATCATAAAAGTGCATCTATCCATCATAAAAGTGCATCTGTCCATCATAAAAGTGCATCTATCCATCATAAAAGTGCATCTATCCATCATAAAAGTGCATCTGTCCATCATAAAAGTGCATCTATCCATCATAAAAGTGCATCTATCCATCATAAAAGTGCATCTATCCATCATAAAAGTCCATCTGTCCATCATAAAAGTGCATCTATCCATCATAAAAGTGCATCTATCAATCATAAAAGTGCATCTATCCATCATACAAGTGCATCTGTCCATCATAAAAGTGCATCTATCCATCATAAAAGTGCATCTGTCCATCATAAAAGTGCATCTATCCATCATAAAAGTGCATCTATCCATCATAAAAGTGCATCTGTCAATCATAAAAGTGCATCTATCCATCATAAAAGTGCATCTGTCCATCATAAAAGTGCATCTATCCATCATAAAAGTGCATCTGTCAATCATAAAAGTGCATCTATCCATCATAAAAGTGCATCTGTCCATCATAAAAGTGCATCTATCCATCATAAAAGTGCATCTATCCATCATAAAAGTGCATCTATCCATCATAAAAGTGCATATATCCATCATAAAAGTGCATCTGTCCATCATAAAAGTGCATCTGTCCATCATAAAAGTGCATCTATCCATCATAAAAGTGCATCTATCCATCATAAAAGTGCATCTATCCATCATAAAAGTGCATCTGTCAATCATAAAAGTGCATCTATCCATCATAAAAGTGCATCTATCAATCATAAAAGTGCATCTGTCCATCATAAAAGTGCATCTGTCCATCATAAAAGTGCATCTATCCATCATAAAAGTGCATCTATCAATCATAAAAGTGCATATATCTATCATAAAAGTGCATCTGTCCATCATAAAAATGCTCCACAGGTTAATAAAGGCCTTCTGGAGCAAAGCAATGCGTTTGTGTAAGAAAAATATTTAAAACTTCATAAAGTAAAATAAATTGGCCAAACAAACATATGAATTCCACTTATTAAGCCTAAAGCCCCAACTTATGCAAGTAATTCGACATACTGCTGACATTTAGGCTACGCCATGACACAGTACGCACACACACACTCACACACACTACACTACTTCTGAAGTCACAAGTTGTGTAAGTTGCTCTTTAGGCGTACATAGACTATGTGTTTGTGTTGGCTGTAAGCGAGAATTTTACTTTGTAACGTGTTAAATATGGATATTTTTCTACATATGCACATTGGCTTCTCTTCAGAAGCCGTTATTAACCCCTGGAGCCTCTGGAGCACTTAATGACGGATAGATGCACTTTAATTCACAGCCATTATAAAGCTTGGAAAGAAGAATGTCGCCATATACACCTAGGATGACTTGAGGGAGAGTAAATCATGGGGTAAGTTTCATTTTAAAGTGAAATACTCCTTTAAGCACTGATGAATCACAGCTAATGTCATGCTGTATGATCGTGTGTCCCATCAGGCCTCGACTGACACACAGCTTCGGAAACTAGAGGAGCTTCTGTGTGAATCCAACACCAGGAGTGAAGACCTGCAGAAAACAGTCAGTGAAGTCACTGCAGCCAAGAACAGACTCTCAGGTGACGCTCCTCTCACTGAAATCCCTGAATTACACTGTCGTTCTTTAGTGTGGGGGCTGTATGCATTTTTTGGAGCACCTTTCAATTCATCAAAGAATTCTGAAAAATAAAATATATCAAAGTACGGACAGATCTTTATCCTACTACAGTCAAATATAACAGGAACGTGTATGTAAAGCATTTCTTATATTCAAATAGTCCATTTCTTTGCAACTAAAGATGTTCTTCTAGTAAACCTTAGCTTTTGTTTCAGTTCTGACCACAAACAGTGTCCAGACAGGAATATTTTACATTCATTGACTCGTACGCAGTTTTTTGTGACATGCTCAACATTATCTTGGTGGCAAAAACCAAGTCAGCACAATTTACAACATTATCAAGCTGACTAACCGAATGAAAAATTACTTGTTTTGGGATTGGAAATATCGACAATGGATGTGAAGAAATGTCTCTGGTTACGACTGTAACCCTAGTTCCCTGAGAAGGTGAATTGCATGATAGTGTCTGAAGCACTTGTATCAACAAGTCCAATGCGTATCACAGCATCTCATTCCCTTTTAAGGGATACTAGGAATACAACTACTTGAAGGCATACCTCTGACATTAGGGCCTTGGAGGCCACCATACTCCTTGTTGAATGGGCTGGTAATTTGGCCAGAGGTGAAGGCTGGCCCGAAACCTCATAAGCAAGAGAGATCGCCTCAACTATCCACTTGCTAACAGTCTGCTTGGATGCAGGAGGCCTTTCTTAGGAGACCCAAAGCACACTAAACGCTTATCAGACTTTCGCCGCTTCGTGGACATAGTTGTCTAGTGTTCTGACTGGAAAGATGAGGTTAAATTTTTCATGTTCTTGTTCCTTGAAAGGAGGAGGACAGAATGCCTGCAGAATGTATAGGCCGCGGTACGTCAGTTGGAACTTTCGATACATATCCTGGCTTAGGATAGAGGAAAGCTTTGGCCATCCCGGGTGAAAAGTCCAGGCACGATGGCGAGACCTCGTCTAAGGCCTGAAGATCTCCTACTCTCTTTAGTGAGGTAATAGCTAGAAGGAACATAGCTTTCTCTTGGACAGAGCTCTGGAGTTCATTATGGTCTCTACAACCTCGGTTGAGAGTCTACTGAGTCAGGCCCCATCAGAGGCCAGACCCACAGGTTGCAACGTTTCTGGTCGGGGGGATGGAGAATTGCTCCCCTCCCTGCCTGAGTAAAAAGGTCTCTACTGACCTTTTAGCTCAAGAGTCGTAGAGTCGACTGAAGAGTCCGTAGAGAAGGGATATTAGGTCCGAGAACCACACTCTGCTTGGCCAGTATGGAGCTACAAGCAGTAAACTCATTTTGTCTTGGCTGACTTTCTTCAGAACTCCTGGGAACATTTCAGACGGGGGAAATGTGTACAGATGCAGCCACAGCCACCTCTGTACCAGTGCGTCCAGTCCCAATCGGGCTGGGTGTGTGAGAGAGAGAGAACCACAGTGGACAGTGTTTCATGTCCTGAGATGCAAACAGATCCACCTCTGCATGGCCATTAACCCCCTAAATGTGCTCCACCATTCCCTGGGCCTCAGCCACTGTCTTGACAGTATATCTGCTCCTGACATTTTGTTGTCCCCAAACATAAGCTGCTCTTTAGGGAGAGCACCTTCCCTGAGGGACCACAACAGAATCTGGTGTCTCCAGTTTGCATAGTGGACATGAACGCAGACCCCTTGACCTCTCAAGGCTGGTCTCTGGTGTAATAAGAGCAGCCACTTCGGTGACCTGAAGCACACTGGCAGGAAACAACCGATTTGACTTACTTTCGATCCTCGTCTGGAGGGTGCCAGTCAGATCCAGTGTTGTGGTGACGCTGGATAAGGAGCTGGAAACCGCTGCGCCCGAGGCACTGTGGGTGGCAGGGTTGGCAGAATGACCTCCTGAGGGCACTGAGGTCTGAGCGAGCACGGTATAATGATGTGAACACTGCTCCACCCTGGTTGGGGCTGTCCTCAGTAGGTCTGACACCTGTGGCACAAGGACCTCTTCTTTGCTGAAGCCTTCTTCACGAGCAGAACAGTCCTCAGATTGGTCTGCTAATTGGAAGACTTTGGCAAAGGGTGTGTGGCATCCCACACCCCATGGTTTTTGGCCTTCAGTTGCGCTCCAATACAAGGTGCTCAACGGCTAGGGTTCAGCATTCACAGAGTCCTATTGACAGCGAAGAGCGTAGTGCTTGACTGAGTTCTGCTCTGCTGGCTTTTTAGCCTCCTGGAACCTCTCAACTGATGGTGCTAACAGCATCACCGAAGAGGCTAGGGGGCGTCAGCGGGGCATCCAGCAGGAAATATTTATCTTTGTCCTTCATCTCCGATAAATTTAACCAAAAGTGCCTCTCCGAAGCCACATTAGCTACCATAGACCGCCAAATAGCACAAGTAGTCTCTTCTCCCCAAAGAGACAAATCGGTGGCCCGACGCAGTTCTCAATTAGTCCCCATGTCCCTCAGCAGGTCAGCCTGATATGCCTGTAATATAGCTATACTATGAAGGCATGCCCCAGTCTGACCTGCTGCTGTATATGGTTTTCCCACTTGTGTTGATTTATGTATTCAATGGCCTAGTTGGCAGAATTGGGGACTTCAGGGACCATGCTGATGCTGGTGACAGATAGCTCGCGAGCGTCTGGCATCGCCACTTAATCTAAATATACATGGACCTGGGGGCTAAATACACCTCCTGTTAGTCAAGAAGTATTAAAAAAACAAAATCTTAAAGGATATTAAGATATCTTTAACAATCTTTCCTTTTGGTATCTTCATTTTAAGGTCCTGAGAGGAACTATTTTATTTTTTGTTCCTAGTGCAAAATATATTTTTTAAAAGGAAATGGGGGTGAAATAGTCAAATTCCAGTTAAAACACGGATGTACAAGGGTTAATCCGTGTGCTGTCCGATTAACCGTTTGTTCAAGTGGTTTAAAAGTGTTCAATCTTGCCTTTGCAGTTGAAAACAAATGAGCTTGGCAAGGCAAAAAGAGGATCTGGAGAACAAGGGCATCCACATGAGCCGCTCCCAGAACCCTGCTGATGTTCCCAACACGAGGAGCTCAAGAAACAGCTCGAGGAAGAGCTCAAGGTGTGTGTGTGATTTCAGCAAGCAATAGCCGTCATATTCTCCGTCTAGGTTTAACTATAGACCCAATATAGTCCAGCTATGGGTAGATTTACTATAGACCCAGTATAGTCCAGCTATGGGTAGATTTACTATAGACCCGATAAAGTCCGGCTATGAGTAGATTAACTATAGACCCGATATAGTCCAGCTATGAGTAGATTTACTATAGACCCAGATATAGTCCAGCTATGGGTAGATCTACTATAGACCCAAATAAAGTCCGGCTATGAGTAGGTTAACTATAGACCCGATATAGTCCAGCTATGAGTAGGTTAACTATAGACCCAGATAGTCCAGCTATGGGTAGATTTACTATAGACCCAAGATAGTCCAGCTATGGGTAGATTTACTATAGACCCAAGAAAGTCCGGCTATGAAGTAGATTAAGCCATAGACCCCAATATAGTCCAGCTATGAGTAGATTTAACTATAGACCCAATATAGTCCAGCTATGGGTAGATTTACTATAGACCCAATAAAGTCCGGCTATGAGTAGGTTAACTATAGACCCAGATAGTCCAGCTATGAGTAGGTTAACTATAGACCCAGATAGTCCAGCTATGGGTAGATTTACTATAGACCCCGATATAGTCCAGCTATGGGTAAGATTTAACTATAGACCCGATAAAGTCCGGCTATGAGTAGATTAACTATAGACCCGATATAGTCCAGCTACTGAGTAGATTAACTATAGACCCGATATAGTCCAGCTATGAGTAGGTTAACTATAGACCCGATATAGTCCAGCTATGAGTAGGTTAACTATAGACCTGATATAGTCCAGCTATGAGTAGGTTAACTATAGACCCGATATAGTCCAGCTATGAGTAGGTTAACTATAGACCTGATATAGTCCAGCTATGAGTAGGTTAACTATAGACCTGATATAGTCCAGCTATGAGTAGGTTAACTATAGACCTGATATAGTCCAGCTATGAGTAGGTTAACTATAGACCTGATATAGTCCAGCTATGAGTAGGTTAACTATAGACCTGATATAGTCCAGCTATGAGTAGGTTAACTATAGACCTGATATAGTCCAGCTATGAGTAGGTTAACTATAGACCTGATATAGTCCAGCTATGAGTAGGTTAACTATAGACCTGATATAGTCCAGCTATGAGTAGGTTAACTATAGACCCGATATAGTCCAGCTATGAGTAGGTTAACTATAGACCTGATATAGTCCAGCTATGAGTAGGTTAACTATAGACCCGATATAGTCCAGCTATGAGTAGGTTAACTATAGACCTGATATAGTCCAGCTATGAGTAGGTTAACTATAGACCCGATATAGTCCAGCTATGAGTAGGTTAACTATAGACCTGATATAGTCCAGCTATGAGTAGGTTAACTATAGACCTGATATAGTCCAGCTATGAGTAGGTTAACTATAGACCTGATATAGTCCAGCTATGAGTAGGTTAACTATAGACCTGATATAGTCCAGCTATGAGTAGGTTAACTATAGACCTGATATAGTCCAGCTATGAGTAGGTTAACTATAGACCTGATATAGTCCAGCTATGAGTAGGTTAACTATAGACCCGATATAGTCCAGCTATGAGTAGGTTAACTATAGACCTGATATAGTCCAGCTATGAGTAGGTTAACTATAGACCTGATATAGTCCAGCTATGAGTAGGTTAACTATAGACCTGATATAGTCCAGCTATGAGTAGGTTAACTATAGACCTGATATAGTCCAGCTATGAGTAGGTTAACTATAGACCCGATATAGTCCAGCTATGAGTAGGTTAACTATAGACCTGATATAGTCCAGCTATGAGTAGGTTAACTATAGACCTGATATAGTCCAGCTATGAGTAGGTTAACTATAGACCCGATATAGTCCAGCTATGAGTAGGTTAACTATAGACCCTAGATATAGTCCAGCTATGAGTAGGTTAACTATAGACCCAATATAGTCCAGCTATGAGTAGGTTAACTATAGACCCGATATAGTCCAGCTATGAGTAGGTTAACTATAGACCCGATATAGTCCGGCTATGAGTAGGTTAACTATAGACCTGATATAGTCCAGCTATGAGTAGGTTAACTATAGACCCGATATAGTCCAGCTATGAGTAGGTTAACTATAGACCCTGATATAGTCCGGCTATGAGTAGATTAACTATAGACCCATATAGTCCAGCTATGAGTAGGTTAACTATAGACCCAGATAGTCCAGCTATGAATAGGTTAACTATAGACCCGATATAGTCCGGCTATGAGTAGGTTAACTATAGACCCGGTATAGTCCAGCTATGAGTAGGTTAACTATAGACCTGATATAGTCCGGCTATGAGTAGGTTAACTATAGACCCGATATAGTCCAGCTATGAGTAGGTTAACTATAGACCCGATATAGTCCAGCTATGAGTAGATTAACTATAGACCCAGTATAGTCCAGCTATGAGTAGATTAACTATAGACCCGATATAGTCCAGCTATGAGTAGATTAACTATAGACCCAATATAGTCCGGCTATGAGTAGATTAACTATAGACCCGGTATAGTCCAGCTATGAGTAGGTTAACTATAGACCCCATATAGTCCGGCTATGAGTAGGTTAACTATAGACCTGATATAGTCCAGCTACTGTATGAGTAGATTAACTATAGACCTGATATAGTCCAGCTATGAGTAGGTTAACTATAGACCCGATATAGTCCAGCTACTGTATGAGTAGATTAACTATAGACCTATAAAATCCGGCTATGAGTAGGTTAACTATAGACCTGATATAGTCCAGCTATGAGTAGGTTAACTATAGACCTGATATAGTCCAGCTATGAGTAGGTTAACTATAGACCTGATATAGTCCGGCTATGAGTAGGTTAACTATAGACCTGATATAGTCCAGCTATGAGTAGGTTAACTATAGACCTGATATAGTCCAGCTATGAGTAGGTTAACTATAGACCTGATATAGTCCAGCTATGAGTAGGTTAACTATAGACCTGATATAGTCCAGCTATGAGTAGGTTAACTATAGACCCGATATAGTCCAGCTATGAGTAGGTTAACTATAGACCTGATATAGTCCAGCTATGAGTAGGTTAACTATAGACCTGATATAGTCCAGCTATGAGTAGGTTAACTATAGACCCCAGATAGTCCAGCTATGAGTAGGTTAACTATAGACCCAATATAGTCCAGCTATGAGTAGGTTAACTATAGACCCAGATATAGTCCAGCTATGAGTAGGTTAACTATAGACCCTGATATAGTCCAGCTATGAGTAGATTAACTATAGATCCCAGATAGTCCAGCTACAGTGAGAGATCAACCATAGACCCACAGTAGTCCAGCTATGAGTAGATTAACTATAGACCCGATACAGTCCGTCTGGACGGCTATTAGACGTCTTTTAAATGCAGAATGCTTGCTGGGTTCCTTCATCCGTCTCCAGGGTCCAGGCGGTGTGTGAGTGACGTGGTTGTGTGTGTTCAGGCTAAAGCGGCGTTAGCGGTGCCCTGTCTGCGGTCCGCCAGGAGTGTGTGGTGTTGAAGGAGCAGTTTCGAGGAGGAGCAGGAGAGCAAACAGGAGCTTCAGCGTCTCGTCTCGAAGCTCAACAGTGAAATCACGCTCTGGAGGAGTCGCCTCGAGGCCGATGCCATCCAGCACTGCGACGAGCTCCGAGGAAACCAAGTATGCATCAATGGTGTAAACATACTGACACACCGAATGTGGTTCCACGTCAAAAATGAAACGCATTTCAAATTGCATATAAATCTCTTGTTGTGCTGTATTATGTGTGTATTAGAGATGTGCGATTCGTCGTTTAAGTCCCCCTTGTGGTCAATCATTTTATCCCTTAAAACTCTTCTTTTTCCTTGAATAAAAATAAGAATAAATAGCTTGAATGTAACTCGACACCCTTGCATCATTTAGTTTACGTTATTCTTATGAATATGCAAATGAGCCCCGCCTCCACTAACTCACTAGATTAGCAGAGCTGCACAATTAATTGTTAAATTATTAGGCAATAATTGTTAGTGCAATGCGTTGTACTATAATGTTTAATAGACACCCAGATTATTCTACTGTATCAGTGTAACTGCTAAAGGGCCCCTAATATTGTTTTTCCCATTATTCCCTCTTATGCAGTGTGTAATAAAGCTGTTTGGGTAACACTTTACAATAAGACTCATTTAGTTAACGTTGGTTAATGTATTAATTAACATGAGCAATACATGTGTTACAGTATTTATTAATCTTTGTTAATGTTAGTTAATAATAATCCAGCTGTTCATTGTTAGTTCATGTTAGTTCACAGTGCAGTAACTAATGTTAACTAATACAACCTTTGATAACGCATTAGTAAATGTTGAAATTAATATGAACTAAGATAAATAAATGCTGATGAAGTATTGATCATTATTAGTTCATGTACACTGATGCTCCTTATTGTGAAGTGTTACCGCTGTTGTGAATGTAAACGTCTCTGTAAAATTGTAAAGTCACGATAAATAAAGTTATTGTCTCCTAAAAGAGAGAACCGACTCTGAACACACACTGATCCAGATCAAAACCAAGTCTGGATTACGTGATCTAATCCCATTTCAGAATCCTCTTCACTCTTTAAAAACCCATTTTTAAAGATTTGGTCCGATCCACTTCTCTGCATGCCGTCGCTCTGTCCACGACTCTCGGTGCTCCTCAGTAACGGTGTGTGTTTCAGGAAGAAGCTGTGTGTGCGACTGCAGGAGGCCGAGGAGGCGCTGGAAGCCATGCAAACCAAGAGCTCCAGCCTGGAGAAGAGCAAGCAGCGTCTGCAGGGCGAGCTGGAGGAGCTGAGTGCGGATCTGGAGAAGGTCAGAACCCGTCTCCTGATTGATCGACACTGTCACGCATGCATCTCTCAAAGGCAATGCAAGCAGAGCAGAGAC
This sequence comes from Hybognathus amarus, assembly GCA_030378365.1. Classification (NCBI taxonomy): domain Eukaryota; kingdom Metazoa; phylum Chordata; class Actinopteri; order Cypriniformes; family Leuciscidae; genus Hybognathus; species Hybognathus amarus. The sequence continues at coordinate 117,372 of JAQIUQ010001245.1, read as the reverse complement.
GCACAGGGCTGTCACATGTCAAAATGGCTGAAAAGCTGAATTTGAATTTCTTTTTTAAAGGGACAGTTCATCCAAAAATGATAATTACCTTGTGAGGTAGGCTACTCACCGTCAAGTCATGTAAATGACATTCTTCTTTCAGACGATTGCAATCAGAGTTTTGGACAACACTTTATTTGGATGGTCCCTTTTGAACATCCTGTTGACTATAAGTAACTTTGCAACCACATGCCCACTAACTCTCAGTAGAGTATGAGTAGTCTCTGCTGAAGATCTGCTAACTCTTTACTGTGATGCTCCTCCAACAGACATTCTACTGACTATATATATATCTGTCAAAAAATATATAACATCTGGAACAATCCAGATCAAAAACACACACACAAATGAAGGCATAAGACTATAGAACATCCCCAATGCAGAACACATACACACACTCTCATGCATACACATACACACACAGAGACAGACAACACATTCATACAAACATTCACATGCATGCACATACACAAATAGAACACACACTCACCCACACACACACAACACACACACACACACACACACACACACACACACACACACACACACACACACACACACACACACACACACACACACACACACACACACACACACACACACACACACACACACACACACACACACACACCCTAGGAGTTCCCATTAGGAGGTCATATAAAGGAGGCAATGGGTTTTTTCTCCACTGTTTTTTGACAGATATGAAGTGATCAGATTTGAAAACATTCACAATGAATAACCTAAAAACTCTTAAACTTCACCAAACAAATTGTTGTATAATGTCTACATATATACCTGAATGCATTCTGACTGACAACACCTGAAGGAAGTGACTTTAGGACCGGGAACAGCTCGTGTGTCCAGAAGAGCTTTAAGGCCATCTAGTGGCGAGAGTCGTGAAATATCTTCAGGTCACAGACACCCAATGTGAGAGTTTTAGCTTTTCTAACACGCTTTTTTGCATGTAATAGAGATATTTTATATTTAAGTGGAAAGAATATAAAGAATGTGCTTAAATTATGTTATTAAATTAAATTATTGATAAAATCTTGAAATTTTGAGGTAATAAAATACAAAAATAACAATTGTCCAAAAAAATCACATAAAAAAACAATAGAAAAACATTTAATTTAAATGATATAAGCTTTCTAGAGAAAAACAAATTATTATGTATAATTTTAGGGCTTTAGGTCATTTGCCATCCACCCATCCATCCATCCATCCACCCATTCATTCACCCATCCATCCATCCATCATCCATCCATCCACCCACCCATTCATGCACCCATCCATCCACCCATCCATCCACCCATCCATCCATCCATTCATCCATCCATCCATCCATCCACCCATTCATGCACCCATCCATCCACCCATTCATTCACCCATCCATCCATCCACCCACCCATTCATTCACCCATCCATCCATCCATCCATCCACTCATCCATTCATCCAACCGTCCATCCATCCGTCTGTCCGTCTGTCCATTCATCCATCCATCTATCCACCCACCGACCCATCTATCCATTCATCCACCCAGCCCACTCATCCATTCATCCACCCATCCATCCACCCACCCATCCATCCAACCATCCATCCATCCACCCGTCCATCCATCCGTCCGTCCGTCCACCCATCCATCCATTCATCCACCCACCCATCCACCCCACCCATCCATCCACCCATCCATCCATTCATCCACCCACCCCACCCATCCATCCATCCATCCATCCATCCATCCATCCACCCATCTATCTATCCATCCATTCATCCACCCATCCATCCACCCACCCATCCATCCAACCATCCATCCATCCACCCGTCCATCCGTCCGTCCGTCCACCCATCCATCCATTCATCCACCCACCCATCCATCCACCCATTCTCATCCATCCATCCACCCATCTATCTATCCATCCATCCATCCACCCATCCATCCACCCACCCATCCACCCATACATCCGCTGCTCTATACACAGGCCTCCACATTTAACAGGAGTTGGACGGATGAATGTTGAATGTGCTGGCCTCTGTATGGAGCAGCGCTGCTGCTAATCGGTCATAATCCGTCCTCTCCTGCAGGCGAGCGCCGTGTCCTCAGTGCTGGAGAAGAAGCAGAGGATGATGGACAAGCATGTGAGCGAGTGGAGGCAGAAGTGTGAGGATCTGCTGAGCGAGGTGGAGAGACTGCCAGAAGGAGAGTTGACAGCACAGCGCTGAACTCTTCCAGATCAAGACGGCCCACGAGCAGGCGCTGGAGCAGAGCGAGGCTTTACGCCGCGTAGAACAAGGCCTTGCAGGGTAACACACACACTCACACACTCACTCACGCACACACACACTCACACACACACGGGCCACGAGCAGGCGCTTGTTACGCCGCGAGAACAAGGCCTTGCAGGGTAACACACATGTTTGCTGTAACTCTCAGTGATGGTGTTGTACGTGTGTTTGCTGACGTGTGTTTCAGAGGAGATGGTGGATCTGACCGAACCAGCTCTCCGATGGAGGGAAGAAGTGTTCACGAGCTGCAGAAGATGAAGAAGAAGATGGAGATGGAGAAAGAGGAGCTGCAGGCGTCGCTCGAGGAGTCGGAGGCGGCGCTGGAGGTCTGACACACACTTCACGCTCCTTCACTTCTAAAGTCAGAATTTAATTGCAAGACAAAACTCTGTCAGAAACAAGCCGGCTTTGTGAGTTTCCTGCAGATGTTTCTGAAGCGCTGCGGTGAGTTCTGAGTGTGTGTGTGTGTGTGTGTTTCTGCAGGCCGAGGAGACGAAGGTTCTGCGTTTGCAGCTGGAAGTGTCTCAGATTAAAGCAGATGTGGAGCGAAGACTTCAGGAGAAGGAGGAGGAGGCCGAGGCCAACAGGTACCGTCGTCTTCTTCATCTTCATCACTGAGATAACCTCTTCTGCCTCTAATCAGTCAGTCCTTTAATCCTTCTGTTTTCTCCACCTCGTCCTTTATTTCCTGCCTTTCACTGACATGGAATAATCATTACGTGAGTAACCCAATCTTCTCTTCAGATCAGCCTCAATCATGTCATTCACTGGCAGGAAGGAAAATAAACAGCTAAATATAAACTCTATGTATTTATTTTAAAGAATAAATAAATAAACAGACTTAATTATGACCGATTCTATTATTAATTTATGGATTAATTTATCTTTTCTATAGATATTGCGATTTGATCATTCATTATTGTGAATTCTGTTGCCCACAATAATTGAGTTGTGAAAATCTGATATTGTTACCAGGGTAATTATCATTAACTAAAACTACTTGAAATAAATTATTTTCATTGAAATAAAGATAAAATATAAATATAAGGTGAAAAAACATAAACAAAACATAAATTAGAAGTGTTGCCTTGGGAATAAACTTAAGGAATTGAAATAAATATAAATTAAACCTAAATGACATAATTAAAAAAGATCATTCAGTGATGGTTCATTTTTGTTGTAAAAAGTTAATAAAAAGCATATACAAAATAATTTAGTCCATATATATATGTGTGTCTGTGTGTGTGTGTGTGTGTGTGCAGGAAGAGCCACCAGAGGGCGCTGGAGGCGGTCCAGGCCAGTCTGGAGGTGGAGCTGAAGCTGCGGGTGGAGTCGGCGCGGCTGAAGAAGAAGATGGAGGCCGATCAGAGCGAGCTGGAGCTGCAGGTGGAGCAGATGAAGAAGAGCAGCGCTGAGATGATGAAGAGCATGAAGAAGATGCAGCAGCAGATCAAGGTCTCTTCCTCACTTTAATATCAGCATCATCCTCCCGTGAGATTCATGGTCAGACTTTAAATTAAACCATATGTTATTACAACAAATTACAGTATTACAAAATATAGACGCTTTTTTTTTCTTTTACATTAAGACCAAAACCAAAGATAATTCACATAAATTAAAAGGAAAAATAGATAATAATAGAAAATTAGAAAAATACAAATTATAGTAATACTAATACAAGTAGGTAATATACAGTACGTAAGCAATAAGGTACGAGAGGCTGTGCTGTGTACCTTCATTCACAATACAGCACTAGCCTCGAGTACCTTATGTATTAGTGCAACTTTCATGAAGTAAAATCACTAAAAGCCTTCCTTCCGCTGGAAGAAATAGTCCCGGACCGTGACAGAAGTTACATACATTATTTCACCATTAGATGGCGACAAAGACTATCTTTCTGAGTGAGTCAGTAGAGAAGACTTTTATTTTGAAAGGAAAAACTTGACAAATGGAAGGACGCAACTGACACATGACAAGCGCATCACGGGAAAACCACTTAACTGTTAAAAGGACAATATATCGCAGCGGAGATTCAAACTGATTTTTCATTATAAATTTAGGATTGACCTGTCACCCGAAGGAGTATGCTACATCTACTGTAATGCTAGAAACTTGATCTCTCAATCAATACCAATGAGAACAAACATATGTTTAAGTTGCTAAGAGTGATTGCTAGCGGTGTTGTATAGTGATACATAGAACCATAGGGTGAAGCGGTCATAGCTGTGTTTTATTGTGAATAAAACGTCAGAATCCAGGACTGGAACTAGCCTGGAACTGGATGAAGGGTTGCTCTAAGTTGCCCGCTGTGTCTTTCTCGCATATTCCTAAGCAGGTTGTGGATGGTGTCTGAGTTATCTCTCAAACCAGTCTTGGTGGCTCCTGCTCTTATAGCCCATGGATTTGGCTGCTGCATCGGCTGAGCACAGAGCTAATATAGTTCCACTGTGGTTCCATGGTGTTTTCTGACCTCAGACAAGTTTCCGACTCCCTAAGTTTCTCAGCTAGGCAAAGTTGAAACTCTCTTACTGCTTCTATGTTTCCCAATCGGTTACAATTTAGCCTTTTTTGGGCTTTTGCAGCCGCAAGGGGACGCACTTTCATATTTGAGCTCGGCCACAATCACCTCGAGGGTCGGTCGGCACTCTGCACCTCTCATGGCACGAGTGATGATAACAATCTTGTTGCCACCACACCTCACAATGATGAAGTCAATCATGTGCCAGTGTTTAGAGCGAGGGTGCATCCATGAGGTCTTGTATTTTGCCTTCTGCTTTTGGGATCACCTTGCCAATACCATGCCCACCCAGGACTCCACTTCATATCTACTGTAGTTCTGTCCCAGAGAGTCCTTGCCGAAACTGCTGCCACTCAGTCCCCGTTGACGGATATACCTGTGCAGGATTCTGACTCGGAGCTCCCAGTCTATTGCTTCCATTGCCAGACGCCCCATCGCTGTCAGACTTTAACCATATGTAATGTTCAGATATTGTCACCGTGCTCCGTGCACCGCCGGTGGCGCTGCATCCCCAGTAGCACTTTCTTCACCATGATGAGGTAGATCCTGATGGCAAGGGCGGTCCCAGGACAACCGGTTCCCCATCTTTGCTGCAGGAGGCTGCCGGGTCCTTCGTCTGTTAAGGCGCGCCTCTCGCGCACCTCCAGGGCATTGCTGTCAGGGTGTTCTCCCTTAGGGGCCATTCACATATAAGTTTTTGGCGTGTGCAAATCGTTATTTAAAATGTAGGCATGCTCATAATTTGAAGCGATGAGGGTTTCGCAACGGCGCTCGTTTTTCCAGGCACGCCATGACGAGGTGAGATGCCCCTGTAGTTAAGCTTGGGACCATATGATTCCAGTTTCCATGTGTGGCCCCGAGGAGGCACTACAGGAGTCTAGGTGGTGGAGAAGCTCTGTACTGGCAGGAGGAGGCTTACAGATTCAGCTCCTCTTTTCACCCTCTGATCAGGCCGGCTAGCCAGCGGCAACAGTTGTAAGTAGAGAGTAACAAGCAGAGAGCACAGCGCGGCATGCAGTAACTACACTACTGCCACACACCCTGTATTGTAAATACACTCACCAGAGGATGTGTGTGTGTTCTGCAGGATCAGCAGGCTCAGCTGGAGCAGGAGGCTCGTGTGCAGGAGCAGCTGAAGGAGGAGCACACACTGATGGAGCGCCGCTGCCTCCTGCTGGTCACTGAAGGAGAGGAGAGTCGAGCCGCGCTGGAGGCATCCGAGAGAGTCCGCCGGAGTCTGGAGATGGAGCTGCATGAGACGGCCGAGAGACACAGCCAGCTGGACACACAGGTACTGACCAAGCGGAAACCTTCCGGTCTCTCTCTTCAATCCAACACTGAAGTGACTTAAACTTATATTCATTACCTGGCCACTAGAGACAGGCTGCAAACGAGAGTCAATCCCATAGACCCCCATGTTAAAACTTTACAGCAGAAAAAAATGTGTTTACTACCTGGGACAAAAAGTGGTTTTGGTCTTATATAGCTAATTTTGCCCTTCATAAAAACTGTGAGGAGGGTGGATTCATTTATAAATCATCCGTTTAAACGAATTATGCAGAAATGTAAGGCAAAATATAATGGCATGGCCACTTGGTGACCGAGTGGATTGCCGCTGATGTCACTATTAGCCGTTTGTCTGATGTCTGTTAGCGTCACGTCACCTCAGCTTATCCGCCTCTTTGCCCATTTTCATTTATCCGGAGTGGTGCTGCCAAGATGGCGACAGCCAGCTCTGCCCACTTTGGGCTTCAAAAACACTCGTCAGAAACACTCTGGGTGACGTCACACACACTACATCCGTATTTCAGACAGTCTATGGTCCTGACCCTCAACACTGCTATGCTCAGAGTTTATCATAACTGTCATTACTTTAGCTGCTTGTGTAAGTGACAGACCTGTGTGTGTGATTGGTTCTCAGCTGCAGTGAGTGACGGAGCTGTGTGTATGTGTGTGTTTGCTCTCAGCTGCACAGTGTGTCAAGTGGCAGGAGGAAGCTGGAGGTGGATCTTCAGCAGCTGATGCAGGAGAACGAGGAGCTGCAGACTGAGCTGAGATCAGCCAACGACAAGGCCAAGAAATCAGCCTCTGAGGTACGTGACACACACACACACACACTCTCTCACACACACACGCTGAAGCTGACAGTATGCTGTCTCGCAGGCGGTGCGGTTTGCGGAGGAGCTGCGGGTGGAGCAGGAACACGTCACACACCTGGAGCGCTGTCAGGGAAGAGCCTGGAGATGCAGATCAGAGACGCGGCAGCCGGATGGAGGATCAGGAGCAATCGGCCATGAAGGGAGGCAAAAAGATCCTGCAGAAGATGGAGGCACGGGTTAAAGAGTAAATCATAATCATGAGATGATCTCAAAACTGACATAAAAGGTCATTAATATGATGAAAAATCATAATTAGGACATACTAAATCAGATTCATGAGATTAGGTCAAAATTTAAATAAAAGGTCATCAATATGATGAAAAACGTCTCGGTTATGTATGTAACCTCGTTCACTGAAGGAGGGAACGGAGACGTGCATCGATGATGACTGACGGAATCTCGCTGGAGAGCTATCTACTTTGGGTGAAACTAAGCAGAGCCAATGCACATCGGCAGATGCACCTCTTTCCGCAACCGCTGGTCTGCCTCGCAGAGTGGTTATATAATATGAGCAGCAGGAACGATTTCACTTCCGTTTTCGACCCCTGAGCGAGCCACGTAACTCAGAACTCTGCAGTCTGTGTGCAGAGGCACACAGGAACTAACCACCCTAGGCATGTGTATACAAAGTACTGGGGGAGACTTGGCCCCAAGTTGAAAAGATCACGCGCTTGCCATTCAGGACTTACAGCACATCTGGAAAGCTTCCATACTGCCAAACCTGGTGTTCTCAGTGAGGCAAAACACCATTTGACAAATAGGTTTCACTTCGAGGCATACACCTGTCTAGTGATAGTGTTCACAACCCTTTGAGGTAGGTCACCTAGAACCTCAGGTGTCCCGTCCCAGAGACCACACATGTAATCTCCAAAAATCTTGGATGTGGGTGCCACAGGGTGCCCTGCCCTCTCAGTAAAGAAGGTCCTACCTCAAGGGGAATGGGTCAAGGAGGGGCTGTACGCCAGGAGCAGTCAGTTTCTGGGAACCAGGTCCAGACCTGCTCCTCGTCCTCCCTGCCCTCCTTGCAGCAATCTCTGTACCTGTAGGCTCAATGAGGGAAGCCGTCTACTTGCATAGGCCCCGGGGCCACCGTGAGCCAGCGCATTTGAACCAGAGTGTTCCCTCAGTCAGAGAGTAAAACAACTGGCCACTGGGCTTCTTTTGGAAGAGGGCAAACAGATCTCCTCAATGCGGGGCTCTCAAAACTACTCCAGATCAGCTGCACTCACGGAGGACTGAGTCTCCATTCTCCCACCAGAAATGGAGAGCAGTAGTGACAGCTCATCAGCTGCACGATTGAGCACCCCAGGAATATGAAAGCACAAAACCTCCTAAGGAGGAGATGGAGGGTGGGATGTGTACAGGGACATAGACCACCTTGCCAGTTGATCTGACTCAGCTGTCACAATGTTTTCAGTACGGACCAGTAGGTCTTTGCCCTGTAGTGGCTTTATTCCGGCGGCCCCAGAGCAAGTACGTACTGCCAACAACTTCGAGGCAGTTGCAATTTACAATAACTGATATCAGTCCTGAAATCAGTGCCACTCTCTCTGGCGAGCTGCCAACCATAGTGAGAAGCATCTGTGGGAGCCACAGGCAGGCCTGAACTTGCCCCCTGTTTTGGTACTCTGGCCCAGAAAATGAGGTCTAGCCGGCGAAAGGCTGACGGCAGACCTGGTGATTGCCACTCTGGTGAGTGCTGCGTTGCCATGCCCATCTCTGGACTGGCCATGAAGCCAGTGCTGAAGCGCGGCCTCATATGAACAAGCCGAGCAGCGTTACTGTGGCTGGGGCTGCCATGCCCAGGAGCCTCTGAGAAAAACTTCAATGAGGCCGCTGTCATGCCTTAAACCGTCAGGCAGCTCAACACTGACTATGAACATATTACTATTCATACCAAGATCCTCTGCATATGAGTAAGATTGCTCTTTCCACAAGTTCGCCTGAAGATCCAACTCAGCTGAGGTGACTGAGCACAATGTGCTAGACTGTACTGGGATAGAGCCAATCATCGAAATTGTTGAGAATGCAAAGGATGTGTTCTCCAGGGGAATAAGGGCCGCCTCCTTGACTTTAGGGGCAGGAGCTTGTACTGTTATGAAATGGCCTGTGGAGGGAGAGTGGAGACATGAAAGTCCACATCCTCGTGGATGCTTGCAAACCAATCTTGAGAGAAAGATGCACTGAAAAATGCATTTCCACATTAACATTTAAGCGGTAGCCTGTGGAGGTTCAGGACTGACAGGTCAGAGATTGGCCATAACCCACCGCCTTTACTTGGGTACAATGAAGTCAGGGCTGTAAAACCCTGACCTCATATGGGCTGGAGGGTAGTCTTCGTCCTTCTCCAGTAGCACTGCGATCTCCGCATGCAAAACATGGGCATCTGACATTCCCACAGATGTAAATGGGATGCCCCTGAATTTTGAGGGATGCCAGGCGGATCTGAATCGCATAGTCAGAACTTAATTCTGGAGAGAGCTGAAAACGCTCACAGTTCCCCGCAGTGGGTAAAGTTGGGAACAAAGCAAGGTTATGATAATAAGTTTTAACATTTAATAATGACTTTTAACTCATAATTTAGACTATTTTGGAGATTTTTTTTTCCTTTTGTCTGAAAATGGGCTTTAATTTCTTCAGCATTTCAAGTTATGTAAAATGACAGTAGTTAATGTATTCTGAATAAAAACATAAATGAGCTCTCAGAGCAATAGCATGTTATGAATGATGTGTGTGTGTGGTGTGTTGATGAGCACAGGTGAAGGGGGCTGGAGTGGAGCTGGACACGAGCGGAGGAACACGCCGAGACGCTGAACCTGCGCGGGGGCGGCCGAGACGCCTGAAGAGCTACTCTTCCCAGCACGGAGGGAGACCAGAAGAACCAAGCAGAGGATGCAGGAGCTGGTGGAGAGACTGCAGATGAAGACGAAGGCCAACAAGAGACAAGTGGAGGAGGCGGCAGACTGTGCCTGTGCTTTATGCTGGTCAGTGCTGGTTTATGCTGGTCAGTGCTGGTTTATGCTGGTCAGTGCTGGTTTATGCTGGTCAGTGCTGGTTTATGCTGGGTCAGTGCTGGTTTATGCTGGTCAGTGCTGTATGCTGGTTTATGCTGGTCAGTGCTGGTTTATGTTGCTGGTCAGTGCTGGTTTATGCTGGTCAGTGCTGGTTTATGCTGGTCAGTGCTGCTTCTACTCAAGCCCATGATGCGACCCACAAACTCTCCTGCAAAGCCAGGAGGTAGAGAAGCGAGACTTCCAGCATAAACCTGGCTCTGACTTCAGCATATGCCAGTACTTAACCGACATGAAGTTCTTCACATCTTAAACCAACATAAACCAGCAAATATAAACTACAACAAACCAGCAGTAACACCAGCACTGTTGGGTCTTCTTCTTTGGTCATGTTTTACTTTTCCTCCTGCTGCACCTCCTCTCCTGACCCCTAGTACTGGGGAGGGAGAACTGTAACCAGCAGTAACCGAAGTTTAATCTGAAAGTGTGTGTCCCGGAATAGGAGGAGCAGGGCGAATGTTCACCTGCTGAAATGCAGGGAGATTTAGGTTCACCAAGCTTCATGAGTGGCAGACAGGGTCAGAAAGTCAGAGCCGACCTGGCAGAGTCTTGCACTCACTCAGATCGGGAGCAAGGGAGCACGGCGTAGCCTCGGGGAAGGGCTCTGCGGCAGGTCCGTGAGTGTGTGTGTGTGTGTGTGTGTGTGGAGTAAGTGAGTGTGTGTGAGGAGCTGAGCCTAGATTCAGTGAGGTGTGTGTGTGGAGAAGTGTGCAGCTGTGCCATGTGCGCCAGCTGAGTGAGTGTGAGAGATAGTGAGAGAGTGCTAGTGTGTAAAGAGCTGCTGAAGTGTGTAGAGAGCGTGAGTTCGAGCGAGCGCGGCGGTAGTTAGTGAGTGAGTGAGAGCGTGAGCGAGTGAGCGCGCGCGCGAGAGAGTGAGCCAGCGAGAGAGCGAGTGTGAGTGAGAGTGAGTGAGCGCGCGGAGAGAGTGTGAGTGTGTGAGAGGAGCCTGAGTGAGTGCGCGCGTGAGAGAGAGATGAGTGTGTGTGTGCGTAGTGAGTGTGCGTGAGTGAGTGAGGTGAGGTGGAGAGTGAAAAATGATAAATAAATCAATAAATAAGAATAAATGAATAGATAAAATAAATAATGAGAAAATGAATAAATAAAGAATGATGAAATAATAAATAATAAAATGAGTGATAAATAATGATAAAAAAAGTGAAAAAATAAATGTAATAATCTAAAATCTGAATGAATAATAATAAAATAAAAATGAATGATAAATGAAATCAAAATAATAAATAAGATGAATAGATAATGAGATGTGTGTTGAAGAGTATATATAATGAGAATAAAGATAATGAGATGAAATGATAATAAAGAATAATATATATGATTGATGATGATGATGAAAATAAAAAATAAATAATAAATGAATAAATAATAAAATGAATGATGATGAGTAAAATAAAAAAGTGAAATGAATGATGATAAAATAAATAAATAAAAAATAATGATAAATTGAAATGATAATAAATAAAATAAAAAATGAAATGAGTAATAAATAAAATAAATAAAATGAGTGAGATAAATGAAATAATGAGAATAAATATGGAAAATAGAATAAAATAATAAAATAAAAAAGTGAATATGAATAATAAAGAATAATAAATAAATAAAAATAATGATAAAATAAAATGAGATAAGAATAAATAATGAAGAGTGAATAAATTTAATAGGTATAAATAATATGAATGAGTAAGTGAAATAGAATAAGAATAAAATAAAATTGTAATTGGTATAAATAAGTATGAGAATAATATATATCATTAGTAATAAATAATAAATGAGATTGGTGGAGATATAGAATAATAAAATAATTGGTGTAGATAAAATAAAATATAATTGAGTATAAAATAATAATAATAATGAATGATTGATAATAATGAATATGATATGGAGTGAGATATAATAATAATGGAATGAGTAAGTAATAAAGATGAATGAATTGTAAGATGGTGAAATGTTCAAGAATAATAATAATAAAATTGAATAATTAAGATAATAAATTGTGAGTAATAAAGAGTGAATGAGATAAGATAATAATAATAAAGATGATGAGAGTGAGTGAGTGAGTGAATGAGTGAGTGTAGGAGAGTGAGTGAGAGAGAGTGAATGAGAGAGTGAATATGAGTGAGATAATAAAGATGGAGTGAATGAGTAAGTGAATGACTGAGTGAGTGAGTGTGGATGAGATAAGTGATAATGAGTGAAATAATAATATAAAATAATAAAATAAGAGTGAGTGAATGAGTGAGTAATGAATGAGTGAGTGAGTGAATGAGTGAGTGAGTGAGTGAGAGAGTGAAATAATAATGAGTAAATAATAATAAAGAGAGTGATAATAAATGAATGAGTGGAGTAAATAATGAAAAAATTGAATAAAATAATAAAATGAGTGATGAATAAAATAATAAATAATAATAATAAAAAAGAGTGGAGTGAGTGAGATATAAAATAAGATATATGTCATTCATGAGATAAATTAAATAATAATATAAAATAAAATAAGAAAATTGTTAATAAATGAAATATGATAAGATAATAATAAAAAAGTGAAATGAAATAAAGTAATAATAAATCTGAATGATGAGTGAAAATAAAGAAGAAATAATAAAAATGAATGAGATAATAATAAATCTAAAATAAAAAAGTGAATGAGTAAGATAAATAATGATGAATAATAATAAATGAATAATAAAATTGAATAAATTGTATAAATAAAATAATGAAAAAGTGAATATGAGTAGATAAACAAGTAATAAAATAAAAAAGTGTAATAATAAAATGAATGATAAATCTAAAATCTAGAATAAAAAAGTGAGTGAGTGAGTGAGTGTGAGTGAGTGAATGAGTGGTGATGAGTGTGTGAGTGTGTAAGTGAGTGTGTGTGAGTGGTGAGAGTAAGTGAGTGAGTGAGTGAGTGTGAGTGTGTGTGAGTGAAATAAGTGAATGATGGATGATCTGGTGAGTTGAGTGCGTGAGTGAGTGAGTGAATGAGTGAGTGAGTGTGAGTGTGTGTGTGTGATGATGTGAGTGGTGAGTGTGTGAGTGTGTGTGTGTGTGTGAGTGTGTGAGTGAGTGTGAGAGGAGTGGAATGAGTGAGTGTGGTGCGGAGTGAGTGACTGAGTGGTGATAGAATGAGTGAGTGTGAGTGTGAGAGAGTCTGTGAGTGAGTGTAGTGAGTGAGTGTAGTGAGTGAGTGAGTCTGTCAGTGAGTGAGTGAAATGTGAGTGAGTGAGTGAGTGGAGGAGTGAGTGAGTGAGTGAGTGGTGAGTGGAGGTGGTGAGTGAGTGAGGTGAATGAGTGAGTGAGTGAGTGAGTGAGTGAGTGAGTGTCTGTGTGTGAGAGAGTCTGTGTGAGTGAGTGAGTGTGTGTGAGTGAGCGTAACGTCGTAATCTCTATCTTCAGGGTTACAGCACACCCTATCCAGCGCTGGTGAGTCTACCCGGGTCAGTGGGGTCAGAGGGCAGAGGTCAGAAGGTCACGGATGATGACCAGTCCCTCAACTCCTCTCATTCTCCAAGAAGCAGCTTGAACTCGATGAAGAAACTGATGATCGATTAGATCTGAGTCTTCAGTGCAGCTTGTTTTTCAGTAACACTTCCCAGTAAAGGTTCATTAGTTAAGATTAGTGAACATGAGCTAATGATGAACAATCTCTTCTACAGCATTTATTAGCATTAATTTGTTCATGTTAATCTCAACATTTACTAATGATGTTATTAAAATCAAAGGTTGTATTAGTTAACATTAGTTACTGCACTGTGAACTAACATGAACTAACAATGAACAGCTGGATTATTATTAACTAACATTAACAAAGATTAATAAATACTGTAACACATTTATTGCTCATTGTTCATGTTAATTAATACATCTACCTGATGTTCACTAATGAACCTTATTGTAGAGTGTTAACTGTTTTTCTAATCGGATAAATCTTTTTATCACAAGTATCTGTTCAGAATTACATTTGATATCAAGAAACAGTTTGTAATGTTGCTGTAATATTCTTGATTACATGTAAGGATCGAGTGTTTATAACACTGAAAACAAGGCAAATACGTTTTAATCAAAGTTCACTGTTTACTTTAATAGATGAATGGAAGCTTGTGTCCGCACAGAATAAAACATTACAAGTGTGACTAAAATTGTGAGATATTAACTTGAAATTTGTTAACTTCCTGAATACAGTGTAATTTTACAGTAATATAAGTTCACAACATGTACTTACTGTAGAATTAGAGTTCGTTGCATGTAATTCTGCATAATCTACTGTTATAACTACAGTAAGTACATGCAATATAACAAAGACAGTGAAGTAAAGTGTTTCCAAAATTGCACTGAAGAAAAATGTTTTATTTATTCCATGGCAGAAACAAGCCTTTCAGTAAAAATCTAAATTAATATACTGACAAAAAATAGATAATGCATAATAAATATACCATATATACTTTTATTATTTCCTTGCTCAATAGCGTCATGTTTGCATGAGTTTTGTATTATTGAGATACCAACTGATGACAGCTACATAAATATAGCAAACTATAAATCCTATTTAGTAAAACATTACATTTAACGTCATTTATATTACAGAAAACATAATAAGTGGATGATATTCAGCAGTTCTGCATTCACACGGTGTTTAAGAGCAGTCAGTAATGGAAATCCAGTTTAACCACTTGAAGATCATTTACAAAAGTTGTTAATTAATTTGGTATAAAAATAAGCATTGAGCAGAATTATTTCCATATATTATCTGTCTCTGACTATATACGGATGGTTTGGGGAAACTATACTAATGAGTGTCTGAGACTTCTGTAAATATGAACAGAAGATGATTGTGTGTTTGTTCATTGAGAGATGTGAACCCAGTGTGGATATTAATCTACAGATATAGATGTGCTGAGAGTTTGATCTTGGCTTCTGTAATATCCAAAGTTGCTTCCTCCAAATAAAAAAGGCAAAAGAAACATTTTGTTGACTTTATTTCTTGCTATTCTGACTATTTCCAATTTAGAATTTATTTCTCACAATTCTGAATATCTCTTGTAATTCTTACTTCATTTTGCAATTATGACTTGTCATTATTCAGAGTGAAATAACTTTTAAAAGTTTATAACTCTCATTCTGAGTAAAAAAGTCAGAATTTCAAGATATAAAACTCACAGATTCTGACTTTATATCTCAAGTTTTTGCCACACAATTCTGACTTTATTTTCGCAATTCTGACTTTATATATTGAAATTCTGACTTTCTTTCTTGTAATTTTGACTTTATTTCTTGAAATTCTTACCTTATTTTCTTGAAATTTTGACTTTCATTTCATGTAATTCTGACTTTATTTCTTGTAATTTTGACTTTATTTCTTGTAATTTTGACTTTATTTCTTGAAATTCTGACTATTTCTTCTAATTCTGACTTTATTTCAAATTGTGTCTTTATATCTTTTAAATTTTGACTTTCTTTGCTTGTAATTCTGACTTTATTTTCGTATATTCCTGACTTTATATTCGTAAAATTTCTGACTGCAACAACTTTTAAAAGTTTATAACACAATTCTGAGTAAAAAGTCAGAATTACAAGATTTTAAACTCACAATTCCGACTTTAATATTTTGAGTTTTAGCTACACAATTCTGACTATTTCACAATTTGGACTTCATATCTTGTAATTCCTACTTTATTTTCTTGAAATTCTGAATTTATTTCTCTTTAATTCCTGACTTTATTTCATGTAATTCTGAATTATTCCTTGTAATTCCTGACTTTATTCCTTGTAATTCTGACTTTATTCCTTTGTAATTCTGACTTTATTTTCTTGAAATTCTGAATTTATTTCTTGTAATTCCGACTTTATTCCATGTAATTCTGACTTTATTTCTTGTAATTCTGACTTTATTTCATGTAATTCTGACTTTATTCCTTGTAATTCTGAATTTAGTTCTTGTAATTCTAACTATTTCTTTGAAATTCTGAATTTATTTCTTATAATTCTGACTTCATTTCTTGTAATTCTGACAATTTTTTGTAATTCTGACTGCAACAACATTTAAAAGTTTATAACACAATTCTGAGTAAAAAGTCAGAATTATAAGATTTAAATTCACAGTTCTGACTTTATATCTCGAGTTTTTGCCACACAATTCTGACTTTATTTCCTTGTAATTCTGAGTTTATGATTTGCCATTCTAATGGCGGAATTGCCAGAAAAAGAAGTCAGAATTATCATATGAAACATTGCAATTTCATATTTTATGTTTTATTCCGTGGTGGAAACGAGTGTTCGTCTGAAATCAACACTTTACTTGTTAATCCATGTTTCTGGTCTGTGAATAATTCATACAGTTATTATTACAAAGGTCAAAAGTATCAATTCATCAGAGTGTAATGAGTCGCTCCACTTTCGGGAATCCGCTTCCTCTTCCACGTCGTCCTGGTGAAATCCCGCTGTACAGTTCCTCACATCCTCATCACAATCTCCGTTCTTACGGTTTTCGAATTCTGTCATGGCATCATGCGCGCTCCAGATCTGCTCTAGAACTGGAAGCGATGGCTTTGATTAGTCACAGAATGAAATCAGTAGCAGCTTTTCTATATTAGCACTGTTCCTAACAGATCAGGCAGTGTTCAATGCTAATGTTGAGATAGCATCAGTAGATCCCGACACACACATCGGTTCTCCTGAGGGAAGTCCTGAAGATATTTACACTCATCTCTCGCTGGGTCTGAGACGTGATCGTCCTGTTGTTTAGGCTGTAACTCGGCCGGTTCTCTCTCTCCGTAGAGTCGATCTGCAGTGTATCTCTCTCTCTCTCTCCCTCAGACCTCCATGTCGACCGGCCTCAGCGCCTCCTGTTTTGTGTTCCT
Source organism: Hybognathus amarus (assembly GCA_030378365.1). Taxonomy (NCBI): domain Eukaryota; kingdom Metazoa; phylum Chordata; class Actinopteri; order Cypriniformes; family Leuciscidae; genus Hybognathus; species Hybognathus amarus. The sequence goes on along the minus strand of JAQIUQ010001245.1, from coordinate 100,432 downwards.
TCACCCACAGTTCTCGGTCTCTGGCGGGATCGACGTCTCGCAGGAGTTTGTCCACCGGCTCTACAGTCTGGATGAGGAACGCCACGGTGTAATTACATGACAATCAATCAAATTAACCATCATTATAACGGAAGTGAATCAATCTAACTAACTTGATCTGGACAGTAACTCTATTCTAGATCTGCTGTAAAGCCTAAACACTGTGACTGTAATCTCCTGTTCTCACTGTAACGCTGCTGTGAAATGATCTGTGTTGTTAAAGCACTGGATACAGGAAGGAGACTCGACTTGTAGGTGAAAATTAAAAGAAATGCATTACAATATTGCATTACTCAGTAACTAATGCAAACTATAATTGCATTACTTAGCTACTTTTTAAGAAAAGTAATCTGATTATGTAACTCAAGTTACTAGTTGATGAGTTACACTGGTTATTCCTCTTGATCTGCATTAGACCTCCTGAATGTGTGTGTGTGTGTGTGTGGACTCACGCTCTGGTCTCGAACATGTCGGTCTCGATAGCGTCAGCGTTGTGTACTGACACAGATGTTGTCGGATCATCTCCACGCGCTCCACCTCCAGACGCTCCAGCTCCTGACCAACACACAACAGTCTATCACACACACTCCTCAACACGTCAAGTGGATCAAAAAACTTCATCAGTTCAAAATTCATGTATAACTTTGATGAATGTTGATCCACTTCAGATGTTGACTACTGTATATTAAGTTACCTTTCTCAAGTAAATAGTATCAAACGGTTATATATGTACATGTTGATCCATTTTAAACCGCCTCTATTCTGCTATTCTGAGGATCCTAATGTTGTTTTAGCGTCTCCTCTAACAGGGTTTCTCAGTCTTACCAGGCTGCTGGTCACCATCTCCTCAAACCACTTGGACTGGGACTGATTGTAGAGGTCGACACATCGCATCAGCTCGTCTCCTGAGGTCAGAGCAGGAGTTACACACACACACAGTCATCAAGGTTATCACATTCATGCAGAACAGAACTGGATCACACACACTTCTCTACATAATAGCTGCTACCCAGTCTGACACTAGATGTCAGCGAACACACACTTCCTCTCCGACTCGAGGACGGCTGTGTGTTTGCTTTCTACTTCCTGAACACACTCAGGATACATCTTGATGAGCATTCTAGTTTAGAAATAGTGTGTGAAACTGTCGACATTTTCCAAAGATAAACATTGTAAACACTGTAAAGAGGGATCAGTTGCCTTAACTTAAATTATTAAGTAAATAAAGGTAATAATGTGAAATTGTCAAGTTCACAAAACTTAATTAAACTTACCGTACCTTAACTTTCTTCAATTAAGCATTACGTTTATTTACTTCCTGAATGACCGCGATCCCTCTTTACAGAGATAGCAGTGTAAAGGCCTCATAAGGGAGCGGGTCATGTGATAGTTGTTTACTTCACTGTGATTGGTTTATGGTGTTGTGATGAAGAAACTGACCGGCTTGTGTGGATTTTCTGCGCGCTTTCTTGATGTCCTCCTCCATTTTACTGTTGAGCTTGATCTCCAGCTGCTGGGTTTTCACTTCTAGATCCTTCTGTCGATCGGAGAGCGCTTTACGGGCCTTATAGAGCATGAAGAATATGACAGAGGAGATGTGTTTTATTCATACGGAATCTTCAGATGTTCAGAGACATCTGGCATCGCACGTCGAGATCCAGACGCTCTTGAATAAATTAAACCTGTCGTTGCTACGATGATGAGGACGGTTAAGGAACTTCACAGATTAATATCTTTTCTGATTCATTTCTGATGATAAATTAACCTGATAATTCAATATCCTCCGAACAGTGGCATATTCAAATCTGGACAATTTCAATTCATATCCGTTCTTTACATCATGCTGTTTCTGAAAGGGTTCAGTCGAAGATGAAAACGCTGGGATCAGTTTCTCGGCTCTCGTCAAACGCTGAAAACACTGATTATCACACAGAAACACGGCGAGTTTTTAAGTATAAAAGATTCAAATTGTGTTTTCTTGTAAAACGCATGGAAGCTTGTTTCCACCACAGAATACAAATTAAAAGGAAATTGCAAGTAATAAAGTCAGAATTGTGAAATAATAAAGTCAGAATAAAGTCAGAATTACAAAAAATAAAGTTCGAACTGTGAGAAATAAAGTCAGAATTATGAAAAAATAAGTCAGACTTACGAAGAAATAAAGTCAGACTTACAAGAAATAAAGTCAGAATTACGAGAAATAAAGTCAGAATTACGAGAAATAAAGTCAGAATTATGAGAAACAAAGATAGAATTAAGATAAATAAAGTCAGAATTGCGAAAAATAAAGTCAGATATCTAAAAATAAAGTCCGAATTACAAGAAATAAAGTTAGAATTAAGAGAAATAAAGTCAGAATTAAGAGAAATAAAATCAGAATTAAAAAAAATAGACAGAATTATGAGAAATAAAGGCAAAATTACGAAAAAGTAAAGTCAGAATTGCGAGAAATAAAGTCAGAATTATGAAAAAATAAGTCAGAATTACAAGAAATAAAGTCAGACTTATGAGAAATAAAGTCAGAATTACGAGAAACAAAGTCAGAATTAAGATAAATAAAGTCAGAATTGCGAAAAATAAAGTCAGATAACAAAAATAAAGTCAGAATTATAAGAAATAAAGTTAGAATTAAGAGAAATAAAGTCAGAATTAAGAGAAATAAAGTCAGAATTAAGAGAAATAAAATCAGAATTAAGAAAAATAAAGTCAGAATTATGAGAAATAAAGGCAAAATTACGAAAAAATTAAGTCAGAATTGCGAGAAATAAAGTCAGAATTATGAAAAAATAAGTCAGAATTACAAGAAATAAAGTCAGAATTACGAGAAATAAAGTTAGAATTAAAGAGAAATAAAGTCAGAATTACAAGAAATAAAGTCAGAATTACAAGAAATAAAGTTAGAATTACAAGAAATAAAGTTAGAATTACAAGAAATAAAGTCAGAATTAAGAGAAATAAAGTCAGAATTACGAGAAATAAAGTCAGAATAACGAAAAATAAAGTCAGAATTACAAGAAATAAAGTCAGAATTACAAGGAATAAAGTTAGAATTAAGAGAAATAAAGTTAGAATTAAGAGAAATAAAGTCAAAATTAAGAGAAATAAAGTCAAAATTATAAGAAATAAAGTTAGAATTAAGAGAAATAAAGTCAAAATTAAGAGAAATAAAGTCAGAATTACGAGAAATAAAGGCAGAATTATGAGAAAAAAAACAGTAATGCGATAAAAACAGAATTGCGAAATCGTGGCTATTACCTTTTTTTAATTTCGTGTCAGAAAGAAGCTTCTGTAAAAACGTACTCTTATAATCTCTGCTTTATTTACTTGTAAACAGTATAGTACTAAGTTTGCAAGTGAATATTCAAAGTCGGCACGCTGCCATTGATCACAAGACATACGAGGACCAATAGCGCTGGCCGATGAGGGAAGACGATTTGAGCGCACTGTCCCTTTAAGAGATGGTGTTGGCTGGAGGGCTTCGTTCAGTAGCGGCTGCACGAGAAGGTCACGAGGAACCCAGAGGCTCCAGAGGCGGAACAGTCCTTCAGAAAACATGGAGGACTTCTAATCAAGCATGAGAAACCTGTACCTTTAGAAGAGCGGAGCGGATGGTCTAAATATGGCCACATATTCACTTACACACACAGATATGAATATGATGTGATGTAATACCTTCTCCACGGCAGCGTATCGGCCGGCCAGCTGCTTCCTCAGGTCACACATGTGGTGGTCAAACTTCTTCATGTCTTTCTTGAAGTTTTCCCGAAACATCAGCAGAGGTTTCTCCACTTCGCTCTGGAGCTGAAGAGGTTTCACAGAGAGAGAGAGAGAGAGGTTACACCTCGGAACCCTCGCGCTGATCGTCACGGGGCGGACAAAAGTACAGATTTGTTATTTTAAAAAATTGTCAATGAAATGAAAGTACTATATTTTAGTTCTGATAATGTTTTTTTTAGATTTTGTATTTTTTTATACTAATTTATATTTATGCTGTATTTCTAATCTATTTATTCACTTTTTGAGTGTAGACCTGAAAATGTACATTTCCAGCTTAAACTGTAAATCTTGAACGCTTATATAGCGACAGACTGAAGTTTGATCTCTTCTCACAGACGACACTCGGCAGATTATTACTGGAGTGAGGAAAGTTTTAAAAGTGAACTTTAAAAAAGTAACAAAGTTTTAATAGTATTGTTATTAAAAATGCACAAAAATACTATAAATTTTTTTTTAATGAAATATTACTATACTATATTTTCAAAATCACGTTTTACTCTAAAACTGTGAGAAAATCCAAGCCATGAACCTAAACGAGTGTGTGTTGCGCATGTGCGCTGATCTCTCAGTAAACGAGTGTTTAGTGAGTGTGTGTGTTCAGCTGCAGTTCCACACGCTTCCACTAGAGGAAACTCTCATTCATTTTTCTGACCGCGAGAAACACGAGTGTGTGACTGTTGATTCAGGACCATTTACCCTGCTCAGATCATGGCCATTATTTGTGTGTGCGTTCACACAGCAAGTGCCAAAGCCCTTACCAAGTTTCGTACAATTCCGATGTCAAGAATGAGCGTCGAAGCGCCGGAGAGTTTGTTGTTTTCAGTTTGTATCGTGTGTGTTAGTGATGCGTATCCTGTAGTGTGTGTAACATCTGCGAGAGTAAAGCATTCCTTTAGTCCAGCTGTGAGACTCAGGAAAACTCTCTCTAGTGTGTGTGTGTGTGTGTGTGTGTTCAGTTTTACCTTAGAGGAGAACTTGAGATGCACTTCTGCCTCGTCCGACAGGCTTTTCTTCAGCTGGACCCACGCTGAGCCGAGTGTGCTGAGAATACAACATCACAGAACTGAGCTATAGATGTGTGTGTACAGTGTCAATCATCTGTGTATATGTGAATATACAGTAAAGTGTAATTTATTCCTGTGATCAAAGCTGATTTATCATCATTACTCCAGTCTTCAGAGTCACATGATCCTTCAGAAATCACTCTAATATGAGGATCTGATGATCAACAAACATTTATGATTATTATCAGTATTATCAGAGTATTATCAACACCGCTGCATATGAATGCTGGAGTTATGCTCATAATCAGACTGCTGCGTATGAATGCTGGAGTTGTGCTCATAATCAGACCGCTGCGTATGAATGCTGGAGTTATGCTCATAATCAGACTGCTGCGTATGAATGCTGGAGTTGTGCTCATAATCAGACTGCTGCGTATGAATGCTGGAGTTATGCTCATAATCAGACTGCTGCGTATGAATGCTGGAGTTGTGCTCATAATCAGACTGCTGCGTATGAATGCTGGAGTTGTGCTCATAATCAGACCGCTGCGTATGAATGCTGGAGTTATGCTCATAATCAGACTGCTGCGTATGAATGCTGGAGTTATGCTCATAATCAGACTGCTGCGTATGAATGCTGGAGTTGTGCTCATAATCAGACTGCTGCGTATGAATGCTGGAGTTATGCTCATAATCAGACTGCTGCGTATGAATGCTGGAGTTGTGCTCATAATCAGACCGCTGCGTATGAATGCTGGAGTTGTGCTCATAATCAGACTGCTGCGTATGAATGCTGGAGTTGTGCTCATAATCAGACTGCTGCGGTATGAATGCTGGAGTTATGCTCATAATCAGACTGCTGCGTATGAATGCTGGAGTTATGCTCATAATCAGACTGCTGCGTATGAATGCTGGAGTTGTGCTCATAATCAGACCGCTGCGTATGAATGCTGGAGTTATGCTCATAATCAGACTGCTGCGTATGAATGCTGGAGTTATGCTCATAATCAGACTGCTGCGTATGAATGCTGGAGTTGTGCTCATAATCAGACTGCTGCGTATGAATGCTGGAGTTATGCTCATAATCAGACTGCTGCGTATGAATGCTGGAGTTGTGCTCATAATCAGACTGCTGCGTATGAATGCTGGAGTTGTGCTCATAATCAAACCGCTGCGTATGAATGCTGGAGTTGTGGTCATAATCAGACTGCTGCGTATGAATGCTGGAGTTATGCTCATAATCAGACTGCTGCGTATGAATGCTGGAGTTATGCTCATAATCAGACTGCTGCGTATGAATGCTGGAGTTATGCTCATAATCAGACTGCTGCGTATGAATGCTGGAGTTGTGCTCATAATCAGACCGCTGCGTATGAATGCTGGAGTTATGCTCATAATCAGACTGCTGCGTATGAATGCTGGAGTTATGCTCATAATCAGACTGCTGCGTATGAATGCTGGAGTTGTGCTCATAATCAGACCGCTGCGTATGAATGCTGGAGTTATGCTCATAATCAGACTGCTGCGTATGAATGCTGGAGTTATGCTCATAATCAGACTGCTGCGTATGAATGCTGGAGTTATGCTCATAATCAGACTGCTGCGTATGAATGCTGGAGTTGTGCTCATAATCAGACTGCACCGAACCTGCGTTTATTTAATCAAAAATACAGTAAAAACAGTGAAATATTATAATCTCTGTGAACATACAGTAAAGTGTAATGTATTCCTGTGATCAAAGCTGTTCAGCATCATTACTCCAGTCTTCAACTCTATTATCATGCATATTACTGTGATATTGGCTGATTATTAGTACTTATAAAGCATATATTAATGCTGTATGATCATATTCTACATTCTTTAATCCTACAATATATTAACTTAACAACACATTACTAACTATTTAATAAGCAGTAATAAAGAGCAAAAATCATAGTTAACAGTGAATATGTTCCCCATACTAAAGAATGACTGATTTTACTGTCACATCTGATCCATTTAATACGTCCTTGAGGAATAAAAGTATTATTTTGTTATTTTTTAAATCTTTACTGACCCAAAACAGTTTCATCTGCAACATTATATGTATATTATATAGACAGACAGCAGAATGATCAGTAATATGTTTAAAACGCCATTCGCTATCGTTAAACACACACATTGACTACACACAATCATCTCCGGTCATGTGATGTCAGAGGTCACGACCTGTGCTTCAGGAACGGTGATCTGCATGATTTGGCTCAGTTCTGGAATAATCCAGAGGTTGTGAGCGCAGGCGTACCAGCCGGCCGGAAAACAATGATCATTACAAGGGGCAACACAACGGGTCTGCGGCAGAAGAATGTGTGTGTGTGTGTGTGTGTGGGTGGCTCTCGGTGACACACTCGACATTGTGTGTCAAACAATCAGCCTTCTATGTCAGACCGAACACACACTCGCACATGTGCTGAGCGCTGATAACGAACCCTGAAAGACTCATCTACAAGAACACACACACACACACACTTACAGGAGAGGATGCAGTGTTAAAACCATCCTTCTCACTCCTTCGTGTCACTCAAACCTTCTGAGGAACATGAAGATATTTTGTGTGTGTGTGTGTGTGTGTAGTTTTGGACGTACCCTTCCTCCTGCGCCGCTGAGTGGGATCTGGGAGAAGCTTCGACAGACTCTTGGCGTATTCCTCCTCCGATCCTGATCCTGTCGACACACACACACACACACACACACACACCACTGCATTAATGTTCTGTTACACTGCTTATATGACACACACACATACACACACATTACTGTCATTCAATCTGATTGAGTTTGCATAGTGTAACAGCACAGTGCTTCTGGGTTGTACATCACACGTAGGCTCATCGATTGGCCGACGCTGGTTATGTGTGTGTGTGTGTGTGTGTGACGTACTCACTCGAGGCCCACAGAGAAGGAAATGAATAGTTGAATAAAGTCGTTATTTTTGTGTGTTTGTTGCTGCACAGAAGTATTCTGGTCTTGATAATCTTCAGGTTGAGCCACTCTCGTCACTTCGGACTATTTTAACGATGTCTTTAATAACTTTTCTGGGCCGGCAAGTTTCATTTACAATAGAAGCCAATCACAAATATCTTCATTAGTGTTCTGAAGATGAAGGAAAGTCTGAGGGTTTGATCAACACGAGGGAGAGTCATTACTGACAGAGTTTACCGTTTTGGGTGAACGAACCCTTTAATAATGAATAATGAACAGTGTAAAGTGTCACCAATCTTACAGCATATCAAAGACTCCAGTTACTGTGACAGCAAGAACGCAGTCGTTCATTTTACTCCTTATTAAAAAGATACTAATAATGAAACACAGGAAATGCTGCCACAGGAAGTTGCATGTGCTGTGTTGTTATGTTTTTTTTTTAGTAACAGAAACCAGGCAAGAGGACAATCATCTGTCATATCAAGATATCACAACACTCACGATACAGCAACAGTTGCCATAACCACAGGGTTTGTTGTGAGCCCTGAGTGACCACTGTCATACACACATCCCTGTAACTCACTTTACACACACTTCTGCCATTAAACACACACACATTACTGTCACACACATTACTAGTCTAACGTTTGCGATCGGTGAGATTTTTAATGCTTTTAAAAACGTCTCTTCTGCTTAAAGCTGCATTTATTTGATTAAAAATACATCAAAAATCTGCAGTTTTCAATGTGAATATACAGTAAAGTGTCATTTATTCCTGTGATTTATCATCATTACTCCAGTCTTCAGTGTCACATGACCCTTCAGAAATCACTCTAATATGAGGATCTGATGATCAACAAACATTAATAGTTATCAGTGTTGAAAACTATTTACATTTTTAATGAATTGAAAATTCAAAAGATCAGCATTTATATGAAATATAATCTTTCTTAACATTAAACAAGTTTGAGGTCAGTAAGATTTTTTTATTTTATGAACTGGGGGACTTTTTCTTTTACAATACTAATTCAATTGATCAAAAGTTACAGTAAAGACATTTATAATGTTACAAAAGATTCTGTTTCAGATAAATGCTGTTCTGTACATTCATCAAACAATGCAGAAAAAACACTGATAAATGTTTGTTGATCATCAGATCCTCATATTAGAGTGATTTCTGGAGGGTCATGTGACACTGAAGACTGGAGTAATGATGATAAATTCAGGAATAAATGACACTTTACTGTATATTCACATAGAAATTTTCATAATTATTTTTTTTGTATTTCTAACCAAATAAATCCAGTTTTGGTAAGAGAAATAAATCTCACCGACTCGCTCCAAAAGTGTTGGACAGCACTGCACATTTACAAGCATTTAGTGTGTCAGTCTAAGTCGGTGTGCGTTTACCTCTCGCGCATCGAACTCTCGCCATCTCTCTCTGCATCTGCTTCCCCTTCAGCTGTTTCTGCAGCAGCACCTCGAAGCCGGAGACGCCGGCACTGCCCTGAGCGTCCTTTCTGTCCGCCTGCACACACACCAAACACACGTCAACACACACTCAACACACGCCAAACACACGCAAAACACACGTCAAACAAACACTCTACGACACGCCAAACACACACTCAACACATGCCAAACACACGCAAAACACATTCAAAACACACACTCAACACACATCAAACACACGCCAATCACACACCAAACACACACTCAACACACGCCAAACACACGCAAAATACACGCAAAACACACGTCAAACAAACACTCAAGACATGCCAAACACACACTCAACACACGCCAAACACACACTCAACACATGTCAAACACACACTCAACACACCCCTGCACACACGTCAAACACACGCAAAACACACAAAACACACTCAACACACGTCAAACACACGCAAAACACATTCAAAACACACACTCAACACACGTCAAACACACGCCAATCACACACCAAACACACACTCAACACACGCCAAACACACGCAAAATACACGCAAAACACACGTCAAACAAACACTCAAGACATGCCAAACACACACTCAACACACGCCAAACACACACTCAACACATGTCAAACACACACTCAACACACCCCTGCACACACATCAAACACACGCAAAACACACAAAACACACTCAACACACGTCAAAACACACGCCAATCACACGCCAAACACACACTCAACACACGTCAAACACACGCCAATCACCCACTCAACACATGTCAAACACACACTCAACACACCCCTGCACACACGTCAAACACACGCAAAACACACAAAACACACTCAACACACGTCAAACACACGCTGAATCACACGCCAAACACACACTCAACACACGTGAAACAGGCAAAACACACGCAAAACACACGTCAAACAAACACTCAAGACACGCCAAACACACACTCAACACACACCAAACACACGCAAAACACATACAAAACACACACTCAACACCCGTGAGGACTGCTGTGCACAGGAGTGTGAGAAGGCGACAGGTTTGTTGGGAACGAGGCCTCAGTTGGATGTTCAGGAGCTCAAACAGATGTTTTGTGAAGTTCCTGCTGTTCAGTGGTGTGAGAATGTGTCATTTGTGCTGTCAGTGTGTGTGTTTGTGAGGCTTTTTGAAACTATGTAACCAAATCTTTGTGGGTTTTCAGAGACATTCTTACCCAAAAATAATCGCAGTAGCTCCACTCGTCGGGTTTGAGCAGCTGCTGCTCCAACATGTGCAGCGGAAGAGGGAACGTCACACAGTTTATCTACAGAGACGAGACACACAAGTCATCAGGGACCGACAGACACACTCCTGCAGAAGACACAACGCTTCAGGAGAACATGCTCTGAACTAATGCCTCAGTCTCTACCATCAGCTTAAGTCCAGTATAATGAGGATCATTAACGGCTCATTTGGACAAATAAACAAGAGATCAGTCAGCAGTTCTAAACCATAAACACAATCATCCACGCGCAAGTGGAAATTACACCAGCATTAGCTCAGGCACAGGAATCTGATTATTCTGTTTGTGCATTTCAGACAGTTTGTGTATTAGATGTTACATTGTTATGCCAGTAGGTGGCGATAATGAGTCATTTAATCATTCATTCAAGCAATTCGTTCAAACAACACTGATTCATTCAGGAACGAAACAGACGACTGACCTTGTGAGTGAGTCATTGAATCATTCATTCAAGCAATTTGTTCAACAACACTGATTCATTCAGGAACGAAACAGACGACTGACCTTGTGAGTGAGTCATCGAATCATTCATTCAAGCAATTCGTTTAACAACACTGATTCATTCAGGAACGAAAAAGACGACTGACCTTGTGAGTGAGTCATCGAATCATTCATTCAAGCAATTCATTCAACAACACTGATTCATTCAGGAAGGAAACAGACGACTGACCTTGTGAGTGAGTCATCGAATCAATTATTCAAGCAATTTGTTCAACAACACTGATTCATTCAGGAAGGAAACAGACGACTGACCTTGTGAGTGAGTCATCGAATCATTCATTCAAGCAATTCGTTCAACAACACTGATTCATTCAGGAACGAAACAGACAACTGACCTTGTGAGTGAGTCATCGAATCATTCATTCAAGCAATTCGTTCAACAACACTGATTCATTCAGGAACGAAACAGATCGACTGACCTTGTGAGTGAGTCATCGAATCATTCATTCAAGCAATTCGTTCAACAACACTGATTCATTCAGGAATGAAACAGACGACTGACCTTGTGAGTGAGTCATCGAATCATTCATTCAAGCAATTCGTTCAACAACACTGATTCATTCAGGAACGAAACAGACGACTGACCTTGTGAGTGAGTCATGGAATCATTCATTCAAGCAACTCGTTCAACAACACTGATTCATTCAGGAACGAAACAGACGACTGACCTTGTGAGTGAGTCATCGAATCAATTATTCAAGCAATTTGTTCAACAACACTGATTCATTCAGGAAGGAAACAGACGACTGACCTTGTGGGTGAGTCATCGAATCATTCATTCAAGCAATTCGTTCAACAACACTGATTCATTCAGGAACGAACACAGACGACTGACCTTGTGAGTGAGTCATCGAATCATTAATTCAAGCAATTCGTTCAACAACACTGATTCATTCAGGAACGAAACAGACGACTGACCTTGTGAGTGAGCCATCGAATCATTCATTCAAGCAATTCGTTAAACAACACTGATTCATTCAGGAACGACACAGACGACTGACCTTGTGAGTGAGTCATCGAATCATTAATTCAAGCAATTCGTTCAACAACACTGATTCATTCAGGAACGAAACAGACGAACTAGGGTTGGGTATCGAGAATCAAAGTATCGGCTTGGAACTGGGACTAACTTTTCGCTTTCCTGGAATCGTTAAAAGTTAAAATTTCTATTCCTAGTTTCGATATTCACAGTCCACCGAACCGGAAGAAGAAACCGCTGAACAAACACCAACGAAGAAGCGTCTACCGGAACTGTTAACATTACCGCGTCGAGTCAAACATGAGTAATTTACGTCTGCGGTCCAAAGTGTGGCTTTACTTTTCTAAAAATAACGAAATCATGGAAAAATGCAAAATTTGTGACAAAAGGTCAAGCCAGCTGTGAACACACTTTACAAAGAAGAAGTATACACACACCTACTGACCCTCTCACTCCATGCGCATGAAGGTTTAGAAGGTTTTTTCAACAAGAAATGTTAAACTTTGTATGCATTTTGGACACTCATTTACGATGAAAACACCGTCTTTTGAAAACGGGTTTCAATGTGAACGGTTTTGAAAACGTTACCGCGATCTTCTCGGTGTCAATGTCAAAAACATGAATGTGTGAAAACAGTGCACGTGTGTCACGTGTTCTTAATGTTTCTTTACAGAGTGACATCGCCACCTACTGGCCGGACAGGAGAACACAGCGATTATAGTCGTGTTAATGGATCCGTGTGAACGAGGAAAACACAAAGGAAAAACATTTCAATTTTTAGTACATTATTGTCATGTAAATATCATAACCTGAAATAAAACAATGTTAACCATCCTCTATGATGCACTCAATCCCTCAGACTGAGAAGATAAAGCCTGCTCTTCCATCTGTGTGTTTGTCAAATCATAGCCATATTTCATGGACGTGAGCGGTCTCTCTCGAGTCTGCCGCTGCCGCTGACGTGTGTGTGTGTGTGTGCATTGCTGGAGAAGGAAAATTCCCCTTTGCTTGTCAGCAGTGTGGTCATACCGACACCTCATGTTGCCTAATGTTTTAATTCTGCTCATCATTCACATCATGCAGAATGAGGAAATGCCCACAACTGGCCTCATATTGCAACCATTGTCTCACTTCTGGTTTATCCGATTTTTTCTGGATAAACACAACAAGTATGAGCAGCCACTGGTTGTGCAACGATCTTAAGTTCCTCCGGATCCTCACACTGATCCTCACACTGATCCTCCTGGAGAGAGAGAGGTGAAAGAGGAGAACAAGTCTTCAGCGTTTCTCATGAAGATTTACCATCTGAAACACAGGACTCAGTCACTGGTGCATGATGGGAAATACACATATCTGCTCTCTATGTCAGCAAACATCCAAGTTATGTGACAGGAAGTTGTCTCGATGGCAGTGTGTGTTTAAACGAGGATCTCAGATTTCTGAGGACCTGAAGACGACCCGAGGGCCTTACAGTAGTTCCTCTCTCACGACTCACGTTACTGTCAGAACGAGTGGAAGAGAAGACCACCGTCGTCTGAGGGGGAACGGCACCGTCGTCATCATCTTACAGCTGTTTCTCTCAAAATAACAGTTCACCGCTTCCAGTTTAATTATTATAATAAGCCTAAGCAACACCATTCTGGAACATTTACTTAATTCCATTGCATGCAGTCGATTTCATTTTTACATTTAACTTCACTTTAATCGTGATTAATTGTTTCCAAAATATGTGTGTGTACTGTGTATAATTATTTTGTGTGTATATATATATATATATATATGCACACACATACACCTAGATATTTTAGAAATACGTGCATTTATATACTATATACATATATTTATATATAATTTAAAATATTTTATATAAAAATAACACGTGTTTCTTAAATATATATGTGCATGTGTGTGCATTTATATACAAAAGAATTATACACAGAACACACACAATAATTTACGCAAGTCATTTACGCAATCTAAGTTTCTCCAACAGCATTAATCCAGGATAATGGAGTCTTTCAGCTGAAGATAAGTTAACTCTGAGGATAAACGACACTGACTCACGTCTGAATAAAACGAGTCTGTCCGGATTCTGCAATAATAAATAACACATTTATGACTGTACTGAATCTCATGGACAGACTTGATCATTCTCTGCAAAGTCATAATAATTATGCCTTGTAATGTGACTAATTTCAGAATTATTCAAATCAAAAATTGCTTATCAGCATGACAAGCGTTTTCCCAGTGAATTCTGTCAAGGTCATATATGCGCGGGAAGGGGTGATGCGGAGGCTGCCCCTCGTCATAGCATCAGCCCCCCCTGGTGAGGGGCTGTGGTGGTGGACTCTAATAAATATTATACTGAAAAAAAAAATTAAATAGACAAAAGATACGGTATTTGATATGGAATAAAAAAATAATGGGCAGTGTATAAGATATAAACTAATTATTAATTATTTTAATATTTCGTGAATCGGTTTACTACGCCTGCGCGCGCCTCCTCCTCAGTTGCTTCCGTAACCCGACACTCGCCGACACTCGTTAATCTCTCTTGTTCGGACTCGGAGATTCATCAGAAACACACCAGAACGCAAGGCCATGTTTGGTGCACTTTAAATACAGGTAGGAAATGGTTTTAAATCCCCTATAGGCCAACTGTCGCCAAGCATTTTAGCTTTATTTATTTCTGTATTCTGTTGCCTATTCATCGTCGTCCTGAGCTAACATTGGGCAGCCAATCACTAAATAATATGCATGAATAGTGATTAAATATGACATTATGACAGATAATTTCAATATGACAGATAATTTGACAGACATATGACAATATGACAGATAATTTCTGAAAAATAAAAATGTAACTGTCATATTATTAGTTACTGTACATATTATCACCCGTTCAGTGGCGTTTTCTACCGGATACCAAGGGAAGTCAGGCATCCAATCTCGTCCGACAATCACTATTATCGTAAATAAAACATTGTATTTGACACACAGTGTTATTTGTGTTTGGCCTCTCATTCTACGTGATTGATTATTAATGAAGCGTGATCAGTGTAGGCACAAGCTGAGTTTCGGCGCCCTCAAGTTCACGTGCAATGCAAGCGATTGTGCCAGCGCCTTATTCTGCTAGATATTTGCGTCTTATTAATTACAGGCAATTGGTTGATAACACATTGATCAAATTAGGATATTTATATTAAAAGAAAATCTTTTAAAAAGAGTCTTTCTACAAAACAAAACAATGAAGTGAGTGGTTAAAATCATGTCTCTCATGATCTTTCTCATGCTGCATGCTCACTTTCATAATCAACATTGATTAAATAAAAAAACACATTAGTCTTTAATATTTAAACAAATATTATACTAAATATATTTACTTTATTGGCTACAACACGTAACGTATACTGTACTGAGAAATTTCATGTTTTTTTGTCATAATGACGTCATATTTTTCAACCCAGCCCTCAGCCCCCCTCGCCTGAAACAGCTTCCCGCGTTCTCAAAGTTATGAACTGTGACATTAATAGAGCCTTCAGAGTTATCTGGTCTATAATCATTTCACATAAGGTAGCCAAAAAAACATTATTTATACAAAAAAAAAAACATTTTAGTAAGACCTTTGTCTAACATTTTTTTATATATTACAGCTAAATGTTCTCTGAACATTCTCATGTTTGCAAAATTGAATTCTGTCTGAACATTTGTAAGAAAAAACGTTTAAACATTTGAAAAGTGTGTTCAGAGAACATCCAGAAATAAAAGGTTCTAACTTGAAGGAATAGTTCACTTAAAATGAAACATCATTGACTCTTCTGTGTTGAGCAGAAGACAGAAACTCACACAGGTGTGGAGCGACTCGAGGATGACAGACGTTAAACACACTTTAGTCAGCTGTAAACATGACTCAATGTGTGTGTTAATCCATCCAGTTACAGACGTGACGCCTGAGGTCAAGCGTCGGATCGGCTCAGAAAACACTCGCTCTGACATCACGCGTGTGTTGCCGTGGCAGCGGAGCACAAACACATCGATTACAACAGAAACTCCTCTAATAACTGGAGCCGGACGCTGGGAAGCCTTCCTCTCGCAGGATGATGTTTCAGCATCGATCATCTGCTCTCAGGTCAGTGTGTGTGTGTGTGTTTCTGTGTTTGTGTTGCACAATACAAGCTATGATAATATCAGGATCAGTTCCTCTTCTCTGATGATGTGGGCGGGGCTATGACCTGTCACTCACATGAGATCAGCCAATAGCAAACCACAACCAGCCAATCAGTTCCCCACAGACACAATCAAGCCCCGCCCACATGTGTCTCGTCCCGGAAGAGTTTCACTCGATTTACTACACAATAAAAACAGTTCAGTTGTCGGCGTGAACACACACATCTGTTGTACTTACAGTTACTGTGGATTCACACTCCTGCTTCCTGACGGGCGACGTCGAGGCGGGACTCTGAGAGAAGAGAGAGAACCGTCAGACATGATGTGTGTGTGTGTGTGTGTGTGAGGAGGAGAGAGTGGAAAGAAAAGTATCTTGGTTCTCTTCTCTTTCATAGCTGATGTTCGCTGTATCTTTAGGAAATGCGCAGGTGAACGGTGTCACTGAGAGGGGGTGGGGCACTACCATTTGAGAAATATTTTGACGCAAAAAAAAAAAAACGAAACACCTTTTATTATTATTATAATTATTTTTCCCACCACTTTTTGCCAGGGTTGAAATTGTCCTCAGCACTTTTAAATCTCGCGGCACGGATGTACCAATACAAATAAATAAAACATATCCGGTTAAAGGGTTAGTTCACCCAAAAATGAAACTTCTGTCAGTATTTACTCACCCTCATGTTGATCCAAACCTCTATGTGTTTATTTGTTCTGCTGAACACTAGGGTTGGGTATCGAGAATCGAGTATCGGTTGGAACGGGGACTAACTTTTCGTTTTTCCGGAATCGTTCAAAAGTTAAAATTTCGATTCCTAGTTTTGATATTCACAGTCCGTCGACCGGAAGAAGAAACCGCTGAACAACACCAACGAAGAAGCGTCTACTGGAAGTGTTGGCATAACCGCGCGAGTCGAACATGAGTAGCTTACGTCGGCGGTCCAAAGTGTGGCTTCACTTTTCTAAAAATAACGAAATCATGGAAAAATGCAAAATTTGTGACAAAGGAGTATTTCCTTCTGAAAGACCGTTGGTTAGCAAGGTTAGCTAAACTTTTTTGAGCCTGCCTCTTAAAAGAATCAGAATCAAGAATCGTTAGGAACCGGAATTGAAACAAGGAATCGAATCGGAATCAGAATCGTTCAAATTCAAAACGATACCCAACCCTGCTGAACACAAAGGAAGATATTTGGAAGAATGTTTTAATCAAACAGATCTCAATCCACATTGACTACCATAGTATGTATTTTTTTCCTGCTATGGTAGTCAATGAGGAATGAGATCTGTTTAAAACATTCTTCCAAATATCTTCCTTTGTGTTCAGCAGAACAAATAAACACACAGAGGTTTGGATCAACATGAGGGCGAGTAAATACTGACAGAACTTTCATTTTTGGGTGAACTAACCCTTTAACTACTAACAGAGCATTCATTTGTTAAATAAGAGGTGATATATCACGCTGAAATGTGTTGTTTTTTATATCAAGTGATCAAAGTGCTCATTGACTCGATCAGTGGTGCTGATGAAGTGTTCTCGTGTGGCTCGCGCTCGATCCGTTAGGTTTGCGGAGAAATCTCTATTCGTACCGGTGAAATCACAAAGTAAAACGCACTCAAACATGTTCCTGCTCGACAACCACTGATAAACATAATCGGTTTTAATGAGGGGAAAAACAACCTTGCGAGTGTGTGTTAGAACCCAAAATCTCTTACACACTAGTCTAAAGTTCTGCCACTGGACCATTAAAGCACTTGTGAAAGTCAGATTGGATATATCTACTTATTCACGTGAAAATTCTTGCCACCAACACATATTAGATCTCATTAGACAACAAATTAAACACAATGTACTATTTAAATAGATTGCTGGACATTTGGTATTGTATCGCCTACATCTGATTTATGATTTAGCATTGTATTAGAAACTGTGGTAGGAGGGGCATCAGTGAGCGCTGGGGGGCACGGCCTTCGAATGACCCAGAGCCGACCCTGATGATGAGGATTATTATTATTATTATTTCTGCTTTTGCTCTTGATTATTTCTGCTGCTCTTTATTATTGCTGCTGCTACTTATTGATTATTATTGCTACTGCTACTCTAATTATTGCTGATGCTGCTGATGATGATGAGGATGATGATGATGATGATTATTGATGATGATCAGCTTGAATCTCCACTCAATGTTAATGCATGTCATATAGATGACGAGTAGCTGAGGTATATAAATCTGCACTTGTAGTCCAGGGGAATATGCTAGATGAATAAATACCTGTTGATCCGTGCTGGCCTTTCGCACGACTGCATGCGAGTGTTCGGTCTGATGCAACGGGCTGTCATTAGCATGAAATCCATTCACTGCAGGAAGAAAACGCGTTTATTCAGTTTAAACAAAAGTTTGATTCAGAGAGCCTCACACAATGTCATTTAACAAAGCAAAGACAAAGCACATCAGTTTTTCAATTGAATACAGTTTGTTTCTCATAAATCGGCTTTCAGGCAACAGTCCCTTTAGAGAATAATTCTCTCAAAATGAACAAATATAAAGACATCATTGACGTCAAACCTGACAGCATATTTAAAGAGAAAACGTGTGGGTAGCATATTATAATTATATATTTAATATTACTGACTAAAACACGTTTCAATGTGTTTGAATCACTAAAAAGAGCTGACTCAATACTCATTCAGGAGTCAGAATACACTGGTTTTTATGTTTTGAATCACTGGAAAGAATCACCTCATAAGAGTCATTCGTTTAGGATTCAGGATACACTGTTTGTGTATGTTGATGAATCACTAAAACGAATCTTTTGTGTGGCTCATATAAGGGAGTGTATGATCTTTCTGAGCGATGGAGCTTGTAATGAGACGTGCTTTATGCTGAGATGAACATGTCT
Source organism: Hybognathus amarus (assembly GCA_030378365.1). Lineage (NCBI taxonomy): Eukaryota > Metazoa > Chordata > Actinopteri > Cypriniformes > Leuciscidae > Hybognathus > Hybognathus amarus. The sequence goes on along the minus strand of JAQIUQ010001245.1, from coordinate 81,352 downwards.
ACTGTTTCCTTCCTCCATCCATGTACAATGACACTCATTCCTCTCGAGTCGGGTCATAATTTCATTTGCTTTATGGCGTGCCGTCCACAAGCTGGACACTATTATCCTGTCCATCTGTCACTGAGATGTGCTGGTGGACATTGTCAAATGCTGATAACCGGTGCAAATCAAATCAAGAGTCCTAAACCCAGAGCAGTTTCAGGGCCGAGTGCTCCATTAGGCGATCAGTGGACGGATTCGGGAGGAAAACCTTTCGGACGAGCGTTGAGCTACAGTGATCTGTAATGGGGTCCAAAACTCTGACACCGCATTAACAGTCGGCACTGCAAAAACTGACGTCTAAGATCGTTTAAAAAATCTTACTTCTAGAAAATAGTCTTGATTTTTTTGTCATGAAACAGTCTTATAAAATACATTGCACACTATACTATACATCTTAATTTAAGAAAAGTGGTCTTCTTCAGTCTTGGCAAGTGAATTATAGCTCATTTTGAGGTAGATTTCACCAGAATCAGGTGACCGCTAAAAATGATGAATTTATTTTAAGAATTTTTATACATTTTCAAGTATTTGTGCATCCCTAAAAAACATTAAATAAGCCGAATTTAAGGTTAAATATCATTATTATTATATAATAAGTTAAATATAATTATTTTTAGTGGCCAGATTTAAAGGGACTGTGTGCAACTTTTTAGGTAATTTGTGATCTAAAATCAATATTTTTATTCATAAATATGTCCTCAATGGTGTACCAATACCTCTGCCAATTATCTGACTTATCCTCGTAAACAAAGAATTTATTATCATTATATACATGGGACGGGTAAGTCGTTCAGAGCCAGCGTCACGTGACTGGAGCAGAGCGGCGAGAGGCGCGCTGCCTAAACCCGGCAATTTGTGCACTCTCCTGTTCAAACTTGTTCATTAAAATGAACAAATCTTTTTCTGAATCATTTGGTTCATTCAATGAACGAAACAAATGAATTGACTTGTAAAAAGATTTGTTCATTTTGATGAACGAGTTTGAACAGGAGTCTAGAACGCGCACCACAGAACAGAGCAAGGCGAGCATTTGAGCTTATAAAACTTAAACTTTGTTATTTATTTATTAAATGAGCGATCGTTTCGCTTGATAAGACCCTTATTCATCGTCTGGTGTCGTTTAAAGCCCTTTGAACAGTTTGTAGTTTGCACTGAAACTGTCTTTTGGACCTTGAACCGTTTGGTAAGTTGAGTAAATTTTGTGAAAAGTGAACTACTCCTTTAATTACAAGCATTTTTTCTTTGCTTGGTTGTGTATTTTATAATATAGACAGTAGAACATTTATAGTGGAAGGTTAAACAGAGTATTGATGAATAACATTAGAAGCTACTGAGTAGAGAAGCCACTAAAAACAAGGTTTGTTTGTTTACTTTCTGTAACCTAGAAATTCCATAAGAATATATTTTAATAGAGCATATGACTGCTCTTGCATTGTTTGCACATAGAAAAAAAATACATGGTGAACGTTTGAAGAAATCAGACCAATCATAAAGACTATCTCAATCATGTTTTTATTTTATGTGTAAGATAGCCCACGTCTCGTCTCTTTATACCCGACTACCATAAAATTAAGCAACTTTCTTTCGGGAGCTTCCTCTTTTTATCTGACTGAAGTATCTGTAGCCTATGGGAGTCGAAGAGAGTAAGCTCCCGAGTTACAGGACATATTTATATCACATTTAGAAATAAATCCAGTAACTAAGTTACCAAATAAACATGGACGTGTGTCCTCTTTCTTTTGGGAAACCGAACGGTAATTTATTTCTGTGTGACTAATGTGACGAATAAAGAAGGAATAAATACTAATTACAATAGTTCATGTTTTCCACAGTCAGTAATTCACACTTTAACATTTGTTTGTTCGCTGTCTTAAGTTGCAGTTTGTTTGAAATAACAAACCTGTTCACCCGAAGGAACTCTCGACCAAGTGCTATTAGAAGACATCCTGTCAGAGCTTTTTAGTCCATAACGGCTACCGTAAATGCAACGTGCATGTGAAAAAGCGAGGCGCTGGAGAGCACAATTCGTTTGAATGCAAAATACAATTTCACCACTAGATGGGAGTAAATCTCAGTTTTCATGCAATTTTCACTAATCTGATTTATTATTCCGTTCTTATAGAAAGTAAAAACAGTTTTAAGCCTTTTTGTCATGTTTTAAGATCAAATAGCATTAATTAGTGACTAGATATTTATGCTAATTTCAAGAATTCTTATCAAGTCAGTTTTGCTTACTCAGCAGATGTGTTTGCTTGATTTTAGTGCTCTTCACCTAGATTTCAGTGCATCTTGCTTGTTGTTCTCAAGAAGGGATATATTTGCAGTGCAGGACCTTAACCCTAACTTAAACCTGGAAATACTAAAGGTTTGTCCTGAGATCTTTGCACAGTTGACTTAGATAGGAGAGGTGTTTGATTGGCTGGTGATGAGGAGAGCGTTCTCTCTCAAACATGAGCCGACTGCGGAGTGTATTTGCGGATGGGTGTACCTGCAGGTAGAGAGTTCTTGTGTTTGACAGATGTTCTCGGGGTTCCAGGTGTGCTGGACGGCCTCTCCCACGTCGTCTCTGAAAAACAAATATTCATTTCTTGTTTATTCAATCATGTGTTTCTTCTGTGGGGCCGGTCTCCTCCCGTGTTCTCACCCTAAACGGGTAGAAGCACTGAGAGGCCCGGCTCTGTCGGCTTGCTGCACCCTACTGTGCAACCTTATTGCTCCAGAGGGAAAAACCTGTTGAGTCCTCCAACATCCCTCAGCCCGGACATGGCGGAGTGTCTGGAGCCAGGCCCCTGTCCGCTGAATCCTTGAGAGCCGGACTCGGGCTGGGTTCCATATGTGCGACCCTTCGGGGATCCCATATGTGTGTATGTTCCACGGCTGCTCCTAACTCCTAAAACTCAATGTCCTGTCGTCTATTGTTCCGCCTGTCTACTCTCACGTTTAATTACATTTATAATTATTAGTGATGTTTACTATCAGTGAAATGGTTTGAAAGTAAATCCTACAACTGTAACTGAGTGTGTTTCTCTGAGGTTTCCTGAAGAGCCTGCGGGTTACAAGAGGCTGATTCGAAACTAGAGGTTTATTTACAAAAACACACACGCACACACACACACACACACACACACACACACACTTTCACTCACACTGTCTCTCTCTCTCTCTCTCTCTTTCTCACACACACTTTCTTTCACACATACACTCACACTTTCTTTCTCTCTCTCTCACACACACACTCACATGCATTACCATGGCGATCACACAACACAACCCTCTGTTTAATCGGAATGAACCTCAACTCAAACTGAAAGCAGGGGCTGAAATGATTCCTATAAAGTTAAACTGTGTGTATGTGTGTGTGTGTGTTTATTGCTGTTTGTGAATGAGTAACTGACCCAGACTAGTTAATAACGTCCCAGTAATCATTAATCTGGCTAGACTGGAGCAGGACAGCGAGACCAAACACTCCCATTTCTCGACTCAACTGGAGGATCACTGAGAAGAGGAGTGTGTTCAGAGTCGGAGAGGAACGAGGAGTGAATGCTGCGTCACACACACACACTCACGCCTGGATGTTAGTGGCAACCATGGAAATGCAAGTGAAGTAATGGAAAGGATAAGTCAGCGCATTCATCATGTATGTGTTTGAGTTCATTATTAAATATCAAGTGGCAACATTTAAACCTTCAATAACTTTAGTGGGTTCTTCTAAACGTATTATCAGGAGCCGCAACACTGGAGAACATGAGGAACACTGGAGAACATGAGGAACACTGGAGAACATGAGGAACACTGGAGAACATGAGGAACACTGGAGAACATGAGGAACACAGGAGAACATGAGGAACACAGGAGAACATGAGGAACACTGGAGAACATGAGGAACACAGGAGAACATGAGAAACACCGGAGAACACGAGGAACACTGGAGAACACGAGGAACACAGGAGAACATGAGAAACACCGGAGAACATGAGGAACACTGGAGAACACGAGGAACACTGGAGAACATGAGGAACACTGGAGAACAGGAGAAACACTGGAGAACATGAGGAACACAGGAGAACATGAGGAACACTGGAGAACATGAGGAACACTGGAGAACATGAGGAACACTGGAGAACATGAGGAACACTGGAGAACATGAGGAACACTGGAGAACACGAGGAACACCGGAGAACAGGAGAAACACGGGAGAACACGAGGAACACTGGAGAACACGAGGAACACCGGAGAACAGGAGAAACACCGGAGAACATGAGGAACACAGGAGAACATGAGGAACACTGGAGAACATGAGGAACACTGGAGAACATGAGGAACACTGGAGAACACGAGGAACACTGGAGAACACAAGGAACACTGGAGAACACGAGGAACACAGGAGAACACGAGGAACACTGGAGAACAGGAGAAACACAGGAGAACACGAGGAACACTGGAGAACACGAGGAACACTGGAGAACACGAGGAACACTGGAGAACAGGAGAAACACCGGAGAACACGAGGAACACTGGAGAACATGAGAAACACAGGAGAACACGAGGAACACAGGAGAACATGAGGAACACTGGAGAACAGGAGGAACACTGGAGAATATGAGGAACACAGGAGAACATGAGGAACACTGGAGAACAGGAGAAACACAGGAGAACATGAGGAACACAGGAGAACATGAGGAACACAGGAGAACATGAGGAACACAGGAGAACATGAGGAACACAGGAGATCACGAGGAACACTGGAGAACAGGAGAAACACAGGAGAACATGAGGAACACAGGAGAACAGGAGAAACACCGGAGAACATGAGGAACACCGGAGAACATGAGGAACACAGGAGAACATGAGGAACACTGCAGAACATGAGGAACACTGGAGAACATGAGGAACACTGGAGAACATGAGGAACACTGGAGAACATGAGGAACACAGGAGAACATGAGGAACACAGGAGAACATGAGGAACACAGGAGAACACGAGGAACACAGGAGAACATGAGGAACACAGGAGAACATGAGGAACACAGGAGAACATGAGGAACACAGGAGAACATGAGGAACACAGGAGAACATGAGGAACACAGGAGATCACGAGGAACACTGGAGAACAGGAGAAACACAGGAGAACATGAGGAACACTGGAGAACAAGAAGAACACTGGAGAACATGAGGAACACGGGAGAACACGAGGAACACTGGAGAACACAAGGAACACAGGAGAACACGAGGAACACGGGAGAACACGAGGAACACGGGAGAACACGAGGAACACTGGAGAACACGAGGAACACGGGAGAACACGAGGAACACGGGAGAACACGAGGAACACAGGAGAACACGAGGAACACTGGAGAACATGAGGAACACTGGAGAACATGAGGAACACTGGAGAACACGAGGAACACTGGAGAACATGAGGAACACTGGAGAACATGAGGAACACTGGAGAACATGAGGAACACTGGAGAACATGAGGAACACTGGAGAACACCGTTGTGATTCTGCAGGACGTGGACACCTCAGACTCGTCTCAACTGTGAGAAAGGCTTTAGTCTGTTGTGGTCATACACATGTCAGACTGATGGTTCTGATCCACACAATGCTGATTGTTTGGACACAATGGTGAATCTCTTTCCCGAGCGGCTTGGCCTGTACCAGCTCACACACACACACTCAAGAACAGCGTCTGTCTCAGACTCACACGAGGACATCATCCACTGAAGCACACACACACACACACACACAGTATGGCACAGTTGAAGCTTTAGGAAACGGTGGGATTGTCTTTTCGGAAGAAAAGTTTCCCGCGAACGGATCGTTCTCTCACAGTTATAAACAATCGTTCTTCAGTGACGACAAGAGAACGTCCACTCAACGTTATCTGCTCTTTAAAGGAGGAGTTCACTTCAGAATCAACATCTCCTGATAGTCTACTCTCCCCAAGATCTTCATGTGTTTCTTTCTTCAGTGGAAAAGAAATGAAGGTTTTTGAGGAACACACTCCAGGATTTCTCCATTTAGTGACTTCAATGGGGTCCAACGGGTCGAAGGTCAGATGTGAGTTTCAGCTTCAAAGTCTCAACACGATCCAGCCGAGGAATAAGAGTCTGATCTAGACAAACCAGAGACATTTACAACAAAATACACATTTATATACTTTAACCACTAATGCTGGTCTTGCTCTCGCTGTGATGCGACACACATTACATAATCAGGGTGAAAGGTCAAGCGTGTTCCGGTTCAGAAATGTAGGATAGAGCTAAAACTCCTGATCATCTTCTCCTCCAACTTCAAAATCCCAGACATTGTTGTTTTACCTTTTATTTTTTTGTTAATGGCGTTTGACTCAGTCTTTGCATGTTCTCTTTGTAAACACTGGGTCTGTTCTTACACCTACGTCACGCTTGACCTTTCACCCTGATGATGCAATGTGTGTCGCATCACAGCGAGAGCAAGACCAGCATTAGTGGTTAAAGTATATAAATGTGTATTTTGTTGTAAATGTCTCTGGTTTGTCTAGATCAGACTCTTATTCCTCGGCTGGATCGTGAGTAGGGAACGGAGACGTTACGTCGGGTGACGGAGAATGGGGTTTCCTCCTTTTATACCCATGAGGTGGGGCGGAGATACGCTATGCAAATTCCGCAGACTCAAGGCATTTTCATGCCATTGGCTCGTTTTTAAATACTCGAAGAGGATTGGCTTTCTATGCGAAACCCCCATCCTCCGTCATCCGACGTAACTCGGAGTGACTACGAAAGGGAACTCTACAGAAACGCTAACACACTGTTTTGAGCACGCGTGTGTGTGTCAGGTTTGCGCTCACCGTTGGCTGACGGTGTTGACGTAGTATCGTCGGCCCTGTGGAGACGTGTAACTCCTCCAGTCTCGGGGCAGCGGCTCTGTCCACTGGACACGACACACTCTACAACACAAGAACACACACAACATCATCTTCACATACTCTACAACACAACAGCACACACAACATCATCTTCACACACTCTACAACACAAGAACACACACAACATCATCTTCACACACTCTACAACACAAGAACACACACAACATCATCTTCACACACACTCTACAACACAAGAACACACACAACATCATCTTCACACACTCTACAACACAAGAACACACACAACATCATCTTCACATACTCTACAACACAACAGCACACACAACATCATCTTCACACACTCTACAACACAAGAACACACACAACATCATCTTCACACACTCTACAACACAACAGCACACACAACATCATCTTCACACACACTCTACAACACAAGAACACACACAACATTATCTTCACACACTCTACAACACAACAGCACACAACATTATCTTCACACACTTCACTGGGACACACACACACACACACACACACACACACACACACACACACACACACACACACACACACACACACACACACACACACACGATATAGCGACTGAAGAGCGAACACACCATTATAACATGCACATACAACTGTGGAAGTGTTTATAATCTCACAGAAGAGTGTGTTTCAAGTAAACGCTGATCTTCTGAACTTTCTGTTCCTCAAAAAATCCTGAATCAAGACGGTTTACACACACACACATATGAAGCCGCAACACGGATAATAATCATTATCAGTTTCACAAGCGTCAGATCCTCATATTAGAGTGATTTGTGAAGGGTCATGTGACACTGAAGACTGGAGTAATGATGATAAATTCAGGAATAAATGACACTTTACTGTATATTCACATATACACAGATGATTTACAGTATAATAACATTTCACTGATTTTACTGTATTTTATATCAAATAAACAGAAGAGACACTTTCAAAAACATCACAAATCTTACCAAGCCCAAACTCGTATATTTACTCACTATATTTATATCATTGGTTTGTAACTCTAAGAGATGAAAGTCAATCTCAACAGATTATGAATATGAATATTTCACAGTTTTACAGTATTTTATCAACTAATGCAGCCCTGGCGAGACACAATCATTCTTCATGTGTTCAGTGGTTATTCTGCTTGCGTCTCACACACACACACACACACACACACACACACACACACACACACTGCTGTGTTTGAGCTGTTTCTCAGAGTTCAGGTCACAGAGGTTTCCCACTCGTACTGTCATCCGGTCTGGGAATGCTGGAAATGTGTGGGAAGATTCAGAGCCAGACGTCAGCGTGATCGAGTGTGTGTGTGTGTGTGTGTGTGCGTCTGTATAAAACTACACTTCTGTCGTGTAACGGTTTACTCGCCCTCACCTGTGTGACTCTCTCTCTGCCTCGGAGAACGGAAGCTTTTGCTCGTCTTTTAGAAATAGTCCTGAACACGGGAGAGAGCTGAATGATGATTTGACCTTATGATGACCTTTCACTCCTCTGAGACTGAGATGTTTTCCTCTGGTGTTATATAATCACAGCTAACATTCAAGTCCAGCAGAACACGTCTTCACACACAGTTTTTACGGTCCTGTGTTATAAATGATTATTGGTGCTGATGGGACGCGTTTGCATGAAATGAAATTAAATGAAGTGTTTCTTCCTGTGAAGCAAAAGAGTCACATCTCTCTCAGATCAACGCTCAACCAAACACGCATCAACTTGCTCTGATTGTGTCCAGCCCAAAGCAGCATTAAATATTGCATTATTGCAGATGGTGGACGTTATAAACCCTGAGGACGTTCTCCTGAGACGCCCGCGGCCCGAGGGTCAGCACATGCTCACACACTGAGGGAGACTTCAGATCTCACAGAGGAAGAACAGTACAGTACTGTATCATTACATGCAACTAACCCTAACCCTACTTCATTATTATTACTCAGTACTTTAATATATAATTACACTGTAACAACACCTTAAAATAAAGTGTTACCAGATGCACATATATTCTAAACACACAGACACACACTCGATTCGAGGCGGATAATAGTTTGATCCAATGAGACATGCATATAAACTTCATATTTCATATGTCATCCAAGATGTCCATGTCTTTCTTTCTTCAGTTGAAAAGAAATTAAGGTTTTTGATGAAAACATTCCAGGATTTTCTCCATATAATGGACTTCAATGGGGTCCAAACGGTTCAAGGTCCAAAAGACAGTTTCAGTGCAAACTACACACTGTTCAAAGGGCTTTAAACGATTCCAGACGACGAATAAGGGTCTTATCAAGGCCCCTTCGAGTCATGACTTGGAAAAAGATTTATTATTTTGATGAATGAGTTCGAACAGGAGAGTCACGAACGCTCATCACAGAACAGAGCAAGGTGAGCATTTGAGCTTCTAAAACTTAAACTTTGTTATTTATTTATTAAATGAGTGATCGTTTCGCTGATAAGACCCTTATTCATCGTCTGGAATCGTTTAAAGCCCTTTGAACAGTTTGTAGTTTGCACTGAAACTGTCTTTTGGACCTTGAACCGTTTGGACCCCATTGAAGTCCATTATATGGAGAAAATCCTGGAATGTTTTCATCAAAAACCTTAATTTCTTTTCCACTGAAGAAAGAAAGACATGGACATCTTGGATGACATGGGGGAGAGTAAATTATCAGCAAAAGTTTTCTCAAAAGTGAACTACTCCTTTAACCCTCAGCTGTGATTGGATAACTGGCTTAACCAGCGGACCAATGGCGTCGCAGCGTCTCTAATGTTGGTTTGTGATCATGATTGGGTGTAATTCCCTTCAGAAGCGTCTCACACACACGAGTGTGTTCCTGTGTCTGAACGCCAGAGAACACGACAGCGTTTACTGTTTCATCTGACGTCGACACACACTCGTTTATGATGACGTCTCGACACACACTCGTTTATGATGACGTTCGACACACACTCGTTTATGATGACACTCAACACACACTCGTTTATGATGAACGCTCGACACACACTCGTTTATGATGATGTCTGACACACACTCGTTTATGATGACGCTCGACACACACTCGTTTATGATGACGCTCGAACACACACTCGTTCTCATGATGACGCTCGACACACACTCGTTTATGATGACGCCTGACACACACTCGTTCACCATGACGCTCGACACACACTCGTTTATGACTGACGCTCGACACACACTCGTTTATGGTGACGCTTCGACACACACTCGTTTATGATGACGTATCGACACACACTCGTTTATGATGACACTTGACACACACTCGTTTACTGATGACGCTTCAACACACACTCGTTCATGATGACGCTCGACACACACTCGTTTATGATGACGCACGACACACACTCGTTTATGATGACACTCGACACACACTCGTTTATGATGACGCTCGACACACACTCGTTTATGATGACGCATCGACACACACTCGTTTATGATGACATCTCGACACACACTCGTTTATGATGACACTCGACACACACTCGTTTATGATGACGCTCTGACACACACTCGTTTATGACTGACACTCGACACACACTCGTTTATGATGACGCTCTAACACACACTCGTTTATGATGACACTCGACACACACTCGTTTATGATGACGCTCTACACACACTCGTTTATGATGACATCTCTACACACACTCGTTTGATGATGACGCTTAACACACACTCGTTTATGACTGACATTCTACACACACTCGTTTACTGATGACACTCTACACACACTCGTTTATGATGACGCTTCAACACACACTCGTTTATGATGACGCATCTGACACACACTCGTTTATGATGACGCTCTACACACACTCGTTTATGATGACATTCTACACACACTCGTTTATGATGACATGCACAACACACACTCGTTTATGATGACATTCGACACACACTCGTTTATGATGACGTTCGACACACACTCGTTTATGATGACGCTTCGACACACACTCGTTTATGATGACGCTTTACACACACTCGTTTATGATGACATCTGACACACACTCGTTTATGATGACACTTTACACACACTCGTTTATGATGACACTCGACACACACTCGTTTACGATGACACTCGCACACACTCGTTTATGATGACACTTCGACACACACTCGTTTATGATGACATTCTCACACACTCGTTTACTGATGACATTTACACACACTCGTCTATGATGACGTATTACACACATCTGCTTTATGATGACACTACACACACTCGTTTATGATGACATTTGACACATACTCGTCTATGATGACATTCGACACACACTCGTTTACTGACTGACATTTACACACACTCGTTTATGACTGACATTCTAACACACACTCGTTTACTGATGACGCACGACACACACTCGTTCATGATGACACTTTACACACACTCGTTTACTGATGACGCTCGACACACACTCGTTTATGATGACGTTCGACACACACTCGTTTATGATGACGCACTGACACACACTCGTTTATGATGACGTTCTACACACACTCGTTTATGATGACGCTCGACACACACTCGTTTATGACTGACGCACGACACACACTCGTTTACTGATGACGCTCTACACACACTCGTTTATGATGACGCATCGACACACACTCGTTTATGATGACGTTCTGACACACACTCGTTTATGATGACGTTCTACACACACTCCGTTTATGATGACACTTCACACACACTCGTCATGATGCACTCACACACTCGTTTATGATGACATTCACACACTCGTCTATGACTGACGCTCTACACACACTCGTTTATGATGACTCTCACACACACTCGCTCACCACTGACGCTCTACACACACTCGTTTATGATGACGCTCGACACACACTCGCTCATGATGCATTCTACACACACTCGTTTACTACTGCATTCTACACACACTCGTTTATGATGACGCTTCGACACACACTCGTTTATGATGACGCTCTACACACATCTCGCTTACTATGACGTTCTACACACACTCGTTTACGATACGCTCGACACACACTCGTTTACTGATGACGTTCTACACACACTCGTTCATGATGACGCTTGACACACACTCGTTTATGATGACGCTCTACACACACGCTCATGATGAACGCTCGACACACACTCGCTTATGATGACTCTCGACACACACTCGTTTACTACTGACGTTCACACACACTCGTTTACTGATGACGTCTCGACACACACTCGCTTATGATGACGTCTCGACACACACTCGTTTATGATGACGTTCTACACACACTCGTTTACTGATGACGCTCTGACACACACTCGTTTATGATGACGCTTCGACACACACTCGTTTATGATGACGCTCGACACACACTCGTTTATGATGACGCTTCGACACACACTCGTTTATGATGACGTCTTACACACACTCGTTTATGATGACGCTCGACACACACTCGTTCACTGACTGACGCTCTGACACACACTCGTTACATGATGCACACACTCTACTGACGTTCACACACACTCGTTCACTGACTGACGCTCGACACACACTCGTTTATGACTGACGTCTTACACACACTCGTTTATGACTGACGCTCGACACACACTCCGTTCACTCACTGACTGCTACGACACACACTCGTTTATGATGACGTCTCTAACACACACTCTCGCTCATGACTGACGCTCGACACACACTCGTTTATGATGACGCTCTAACACACACTCCGTCTATGATGACGCTTCGACACACACTCCGTTCATGATGACGCTCGACACACATCTCGTTCATGACTACGCTCGACACACACTCGCTCACCACTGACGCTCACACACACTCGTTCATGATGACGCTTCTACACACACCTCGTTCATGATGACGCTCGACACACACTCGTTTACTGATGACATCTCACACACACTCGCTTATGATGACGCTTCTACACACACCTCGTTTATGATGACGCTTGCACACACACTCGTTTACTGACTGACGCTCGAACACACACTCGTTATGATGACGCTCGACACACACTCGCTCATGCACTGACAGCTTAACACACACTCGTTCATGATGACGCTCGAACACACACTCGCTTATGATGACGCTTTACACACACTCGCTTACTGATGACGCTCTGACACACACTCGTTCACTGACTGACGCTTCTGAACACACACTCGTTCATGATGACGTGCTGACACACACTCGTTTATGACTGAACGCTTCTAACACACACTACGTTTATGATGACGCTTCGACACACACTCGCTTATGATGTACGCTTTAAACACACACTCGTTTATGATGTACGCTCGACACACACTCGTTTATGACTGACATTTCAACACACACTCGTTTATGATGACACTCTACACACACTCGTTTATGATGACGCTCTACACACACTCGTTTATGATGACGCTCGACACACACTCGTTTATGATGACGCTCGACACACACTCGTTTATGATGACGGCTTCGACACACACTCGTTTATGATGACGTACTACACACACTCCGTTTATGATGACGCTTCGAACACACACACGTTCATGATGTACGCTTGACACACACTCGTTCATGATGACACTCTACACACACTCGTTCATGATGAACGCTTCAACACACACTCGTTCATGATGACGTCTCGACACACACACTTGCTCACCACTGACGCTCTACACACACTCCGTTCATGATGACGCTTCGACACACACTCGCTTATGATGTACGCTTCGACACACACTCGCTCATGATGACGCTCTGACACACATCTCGTTCACTGACTGACGTTCTACACACACACGTTTATGATGACGCTCTACACACACTCGTTCACGATGACGCTTTAACACACACCGTTTATGACTGACGCTTTACACACACTCGTTTACTGATGACACTCGACACACACTCGTTTATGATGACGCTCGACACACACTCGTTTATGATGACGCTTCTACACACACTCGTTCTCATGATGACGCTTTAACACACACTCGCTCACTGATGACGCTCTACACACACTCGTTTACTGATGACGCTTCAACACACTCGTTTATGATGAACGTTCGACACACACTCGTTTATGATGACGCTCGACACACACTCGTTTATGATGACGCTTGACACACACTCGTTTATGATGACGTTCAACACACACTCGTTTATGATGACGCTCGACACACACTCGTTTATGATGACGCTCGACACACACTCGTTTATGATGACGCTTCAACACACTCTGTTTATGATGACGTTCTACACACACTCGTTTATGATGACACTTTACACACACTCGTTTATGATGACAGTTCTACACACACTTGTTTATGGTGGAGGGAAAACAAACAGACACTTAGTTTATTACTGATTGTTTGACGGTTTGTTCTCTTGAACACATGGGACGGAAACACTGCTTTATTCAAAAGTTTTATTCCATATTCCAATTCTGTGCACATGTTGAGTTTGCAGTGTTGTACGGACACACATCCAGTGCTATCGGACCTCTAACAGGAAATATGAGTCTTGATCAGACAAAAATACATTCTGAATCCCCATGGATTGTGTTCTCTCTGAGGCTTCATGTTCCTCTGGTTTGAGAGTATGAATATATATATATATATACTGTTGTTTCTCTGAGACACACACAGTTCCCACACACACACACACACACACACACACACACACACACACACACCCACGTCAGTCACGGCGGGTTCAGGCTCTGGCATCATGCTTGGAAAATCAGGAACGACCCGTCAAACGCTCACAGGAAGAATGCTTTAAATACGGAGTCCATCAAACTCTTAAATGTCCACTATTTGACCTCACATGACCTTTCGTCCCTCGTCTCTCTGATAGTCGGATCGGCCTGATTTAATCACAGTGTGTATACTAAATTCATTATCGTTGCACATCATTATTGTTTTAATAATCTTGAATCAGAATAACAGCATCTCTTCTTTGATGATGTGGGCGGGGCTTTAACCTGTCACTCACATGAGATCAGCCAATAGCAAACCACAGGCAGCCAATCATCCAATCAACTCATCACGGACACAATCAAGCCCCGCCCACTTTTGTTCTTCAAGCGTTTCACTCGATATCCGACAGAGTGAGTGTGTGTCAGTCCATCAGAGTGTGTTTCCTATCACACACACACACACACACACACACACACACACAGTTTATCTTTAGAGGAGGACGATCAGTGAGAGAAAACACACTTGGTGTCGTCGAGAGCATTTTCTCACACATGCTTGTAATCTAATTCCCACGAGAGCCATGAGAGTCAAGGCTAAAGCTTGAGGAGTGTGTGAATCAGACCAAACAGAGGAGAAAACACACACACACACTCTCTCTCTCACACACACACACACACACACACACACACACAAACTAAAATGTGCTGATTTTAAATCTCCAGATGTAACTCAGAGTCTGTGAGACGTGAAGCATAAACTCCCACTGACTCACACACAACTAGCACTGATCACAGACCTGTGTGTGTGTGTGTGTGTGTGTATGTGTGTGTGTGTGTGTGTGTGTGTGTGAGAGTGAGTGTGTGTGAGAGTAGTGTGGTGTGTGTGGGAGAGAGAGAGAGAGTGTGTGTAACACTGATACTCAAACACAACTATCGCTGATCACAGACCAGTTTCTGTTTCACCTCACGCTCAACTCTTTCTCAATCACAACGCCTGACGAAAGTGTGTGGGTGTGTGTGTGTGTGTGTGTGTGAAGCTCCCATCGCTTCATTAGTTTGATATGAAAGTGTGACTCTTCTTCCACCATCACTCGCTTTATTAATCATTCTTGTATCTCTATCTCTTCATCTATTCTTCATCTATTCTTCATCTATTCTTCATCTATTCTTCAGATTCAGATTCAATGTTGTTAGATGTGAGATAAACAGTCACACTTCACAATAAGGTTCCTTAGTTAACATTAATTAATGTATTATTAACATGAACTAACGATGAGCAATACATGTGTTACAGTATTTATTAATCTTTGTTAATGTTAGTTAATAATAATCCAGCTGTTCATTGTTAGTTCATGTTAGTTCACAGTGCAGTAACTAATGTTAACTAATGCAACCTTTGATTTTAATAACGCATTAGTAAATGTTGAAATTAATATGAACTAATATTAATAAATGCTGATGAAGTATTGATCATTATTAACTCATGTTCACTAATGCTCATTAGTGTGAAGTGTTACCTATAAGCTGATAAAATAATTATAAGCTTGTTTACAATTTGGAATAAAAAATAATTGCAATTTTTAATCTGGCAATTCTGACTGCATTATGAACATGAATAAGAATATGAACATGAATATTTATTTATGAATTGCAGTAAAAAAGTCTTGCTGTTTCTTTGTAATTATGAATAAGTAATTCTGTAATTATTTTATCTGCAATTTCTGAGTAAAGCAGTTAGTGCTGCACTTCTGCGCTGCCTCGCCCGTGTGTGTGTGTGTGTGTGTGTGTGTGTGTGTGTGTGTGTGTGTGTGTGTGTGTGTGTGTGTGTGTGTGTGTGTGTGTGTGTGTGTGTGTGTGTGTGTGTGTGTGGTGTGTGTGTGGTGTGCGTGTGTGTGATTCCTGAGTCTGTCCCTGATATCTGTGCGAGAGAGCGGGCATATGTGAACATTACTGTCACAGTAAGTGACACGAGAGAGTGAGAAGCTGAGACACACTATCTATCTATCTATCTATCTATCTATCTATCTATCTATCTATCTATCTATCTATCTATCTATCTATCTATCTATCTATCTATCTCATTCTTCTCTCTCTCTCTCTCTCTCTCTCTCACACACACACACACACACACACACACACACACACACACACACACACACACACACACACACACACACACACACACACACACACACACACACACACACACACACACACACACACACACACACACACACACACACACACACACACACACACACACACACACACACACACACACACACACACACACAGTATCACTTCATCAGAGATAACATGAGCCCATCCTGAGGGAAACTGCCCCTCCTGAACTCTAATATCCTAAACCTGTGTGAAAAGTTTCGATGTGAGTAAAAAGTTGCGCGCGAGTCCCGATCTCAGCCTTACTAATAACACACGGATCTAACACACAGATCACAGAGCAGAAACTTACACTGAACACCGTGGACGGACTTATAAAACAACAGTTTCGCATAACTAAAGGAAGCCTAGAGTTACTTATTGTGTTAACTCTCACACACACACGATCTCACCTCTGTTTGCACGTATGTCGATGGAAACCATCCCTTCTCTCCGTCCTTCTCTCCTTCCCACCATCCTCCCTCTAAAGCCTGAGTTATCCTGATCATCTCTCCCGCTTCAAACCTCAAGCCCTGCTGGTGCTGATCCCCGTGAAACGCGTATAAACTCCGGCAGAACCAGCCGGACATGGTCGAGTCCTCGGGGAACACACACTCCAAACTTACCGAGCCTCAAACCCTGTTCATCTCATCTGTGTGTGTGAATCTCAAGGCTGTGAATGAGTCTCTCTCTTCTACATGAACACACCCACTCACTTCATTCCAGATCCACAAACACCACAGCATTGCCTCAGCCTCGGCCGAACACTAGTGTTGCAAAAGATCTGGATTATCTAATACAGGAGATCACACAGAACTGCGACAGGTCAGGACATTCTCCAGATCAAATGTGGGAAAACCCTAAAAGAATAATTGCAATAGTAGTAAATCTGGTGTTTGTTAAGCATCACGTGAGAGACGTGCTTTCCTGTTCTTCACATTTATATTCACTTCTCGGTTACAAAACTCAAAATGTTGTAACCTGTAACAATCAGTTAAAAAAAACCCTTTAGAAACGAGTTACAGACGTGAAGCACAATGATCATCATTCATCACTTGTATTATACAGTAGAGAATATTCAATATGAAGCGTGTTTGCCCGAGGACTCCCTCTGGTGGCCGGACTCGTGCAACGCGCGCTCCCTCTGGTGGCCAGACTCGTGCAGCGCGCGCTCCCTCTGGTGGCCGGACTCGTGCAGCGCGCGCTCCCTCTGGTGGCCGGACTCGTGCAGCGCGCGCTCCCTCTGGTGGCCGGACTCGTGCAGCGCGCGTGTGAAATACAGGATTGGCTTCAGCAAAGGAGAACTGGGAGGTATCATGTGTTTTTAATTGGAAAATAAGGGAAAGTCAAAATATTTGCACTGTATCACATGAGTGTATGTCATTTCAGTGTCTGCACAGTTCAGGATGAATTAAAAGCTCAAATTAATCTCAGAAAATGACAATTTGTTTTGATTAACATGTTTATGAACAATTGAATTAAAAAAAATAATTATAATACTTACATGTTAATTCTAAAAAATATAAATATATATTCAATTAAATGAAAATGCTTTATTAGCATGACTGTAAATAATGCAATGCTGCTAAAGGTTGGAATACATAGAATAATAATAAAAACAGCAAAATAATAGAAGAAAATATCATAACATAACTTACATTTAAATAAACAGTGTAACAAATATGTCTGAACATTTGATACCATAGTGTTTTAGTAGGGCAACACACTGAGGTCAGATACAACACACACACATTCACCTGCTGTCACTCAGGCTGGTGTGTATACATACTGTATGTATTATATATATTGACAGATTTCTCAGACTGTGTGTGTGTGCATGTGTTATGGATGTTACATGTAGTCAGTAGTTATAACTATAAATTATGCATAATCACATGCTACTAACCCTGAACCAAATCATATAGTAGGCTAAATAATGAAAGTTCCCCTGTGGTGTAAATCCAGCTTTTAATGTCGTGTCTATGTGGTGCTTTTAATATGCTTTAAATTTATAAGTGGACAGCATTGCTGAGTATTTCTTCCTTAAAACTGCAGTGAACCAATGACAGTCTCAAACACACGCTTTGAAATCGTGAGTGAGTGGAGGCGGGGCTCATTTCAGAACACCGGCGTGCATGATGTCGGGTTTCAAATTTTAAGATATAAATAATTATTTTCAAGGAAAAAAACTTTATATATGTTAATTTGGTGATCAAAGATGAGTTTTAAGGGATAGAATTATTGACAAAGGGGGACTTTAATATATAACTCAGTCTAATGTGTTGATGTATGCTCGAGTTTTACACAGAACGCGAGGCGTTGGCAACCCTGTATGACCCCCCCCCACACACACACTCTCTGTGATGGTATGTTCCACGAACTGTCAACTGAAGGCCAATCTTTCGCTGTCATTACATGACAAACTCTAACTCTACTGTGAACTGGCAGCGTTTAAACCGCACGCGTTTCTGATCGGGAGATGGAGGATCGCGCGCGAGCGTTGTTTTCTTTCGGGATAATCGCGGACGTCCAGTTCGCTGATATAGATGATGGGACGAACTATCGGAAGACCAGAAGACGCTTCTACAGGAACAGCGTCGCGTTGCTTCGGGACGCGGTGCGGCGACTGGGAAGAGACGCGCGTCAGCTGCGTCATTCAGCTCGGAGATGCTATCGACGGACACAACAAGAGCCGCGACGCGTCGGAACGAGCGCTAGACACGGTGATGGCCGAGTTCGAGAAGAGTTCGGTGGACGTGCATCATGTGTGGGGGAACCACGAGTTCTACAACTTCAGCAGGGAAACTCTCATGGCCTCGCCGCTCAACAGCGCGGGGAAAGCCGGAGCCGGAAGTGACCGAGCCGAAAGTGACCTCATCGCGGACGACATTTACGCGTATGAGTTTAGCCCCGCCCCCAGGTTTCGATTCGTGCTTCTGGACGCGTACGACGCGAGCGTCATCGGGAGAGACGCGAGCAGTGAGAAGCATCAGCAGGCCATGAAGTTGCTGCAGAAACACAACAGCAACGTGGACCTCAACACCCCGCCAGGTGCTGACCCCTAACCTCTGACCCCGTCCTAAACTTCAGAAGCCAGATTTAGAGTTTTTTCTTTCTATAAAGAATAAAGAAAAACAAACAAACATATTGTCCAAAATATTATTTGGAAAATATTTAGACCTCAACCAGCCGCCAGGTGCTTACCACTGACCTCTGACCCCCATCCTAAACTTCTGAATCCTGATTTATAGTTTTTTTCTATGTAGGCTGTTAAAAAAAAACATTTAAAAAAACATGAATATTTGGAAAATATTTATCTTCGTTCATTCCCCCACCCAGGGTGCATTTACACTGCAGATTTTGGTGACTATATCCGATTTTTTCATTTACACTATACACTGCCGAAACTATCAAATGTAGACGCTTTGACCCAGTGTTTTGCTTTCCACAATATTTTGAAAAGTCATCAAAAAAAGTAACCTGTGTCCTAAACTAACCTGTGTCCTAAACTAACCTGTAGGGCTGTACGATTTTGGCTAAAATCATAATCACGATTAATCAAACAAGTCACCTCGATTACAATTATTGAACGATTATTTTAATTTTATTCTTTCTCATTATGTCACTGACAAGGCTTATTCTGTAAATATGTATGTATTTTTTCTAACGAAAGAGTCCATAATCTTTGAGTTTCTAAAATAAGGAAACACACAGATAGCTTTTATTGCTTATTAAATATTTAAAAATATAAAAAAATTAAGAAAATAGTTCTTTTTGCAAATAAAATAAATTATTGTAAAAATTGCCATCTAAAAAGTAAAATATAACTTAATATATAAAACTATATTTATATAAAACAAAAAAAACTAATCCTTTTCATATTGTATAGCGTTTGTTCGGTCTCTTTTTCGCGTGTTTCTTTGGAACAAGCAACTGTTGCTGAGTCGACTCAGTATTTGAGGAATCAGAGAGTGCGTTCACACACAACCCGCAAAGACACTTGACATGTCTCAGCAGCGTCTATAGTTTGCTTATGAGCTGCGATTTCTTTCGAAAAACCACGCTTGTGCATTTGTTTTTCGCTGATTCGAATCATAAACTGGCGAACGATCCCGGCTTAAATGGCATCATTAGGCTGCAACGCAACATTGATTACAGCTTTTGTTCACACAGCACGTGTTTCGTGACTAAACCATGGACTGAACACAGCAATTGTTACTCTGTCCTCAACCTGGCGGCACCAATCCCGGGCCGTGTTTGCGTTCACACAGAAAGTGTTTGTTCAGGCAATTTTCCGGGATCAGTGCTGTGTGTGAAAGGGGCTCATGTTGTTACAATGTCGCAGACTGGATGGGGTGGAGTTACGTGACTACTTAAGTTTTAAGGGGAAAGTACGTTAACACACAGTGGGTGGATATATTAATAGTATTCAAAAAACGAATAACCGACATTGTAAAATCACGTCGGTTATAGGCTCTGAATTTTGGTTTTGATTATTTTTCAGTTAATCGTCCAGCCCTACTAACTCTGTGTCCTAAACTAACCCGTATCCTAACTAACCCGTGTCCTAAACTAACCCCGTGTCCTAAAAACTAACCCGTGTCTTAACTAACCTGTGTCCTAAACTAACCCGTCTCCTAACTAACCTGTGTCGTAAACTAACCTGTGTCCTTAACTTACCCGTGTCCTAAACTGAACCCATCTCCTAACTAACCCGTGTCCTCAAACTAACCTGTGTCCTAAACTAACCTGTCTCCTAACTAACCTGTGTCCTAAACTAACCTGTTTTCTTAACTTACCCGTGTCCTGAAACTAACCCGTCTCCTCAACTAACCCGTGTCCTAAACTAACCTGTGTCCTAAACTAACCCGTCTCCTAACTAACCTGTGTCGTAAACTAACCTGTGTCCTAACCATGTCCTAACCCGTCTCCTCAACTAACCCGTGTCCTAAACTAACCTGTGTCCTAAACTAACCCTCCATGTCTCCTAACTAACCTGTGTCCTAAACTAACCTGTGTCCTTAACTTACCCATGTACTAAACTACCCGTCTCCTAGTCCCGTGTCCTAGACTAACCATGTCCTAACTAACCGTCCTAGCTAACCTGTGTCCTAACTAACCTGTGTCCTTAACTTACCCGTGTCCTAAACTAACCCGTCTCCTAACTAACCCGTGTCCTGAAACTAACCTGTGTCCTGAAACTGAACCCCGTCTCCTAACTAACCCGTGTCCTGAAACTAACCTGTGTCCTAAACTAACCCATCTCCTAACTAACCTGTGTCCTAAACTAACCTGTTTCCTTAACTTACCCATGTCCTAAACTAACCCGTGTCCTAAACTAACCTGTGTCCTAAACTAACCCGTGTCCTAAACTGAACCTGTCCTAAACTAACCTGTGTCCTAAACTAACCCGCTATCCGTCCTTAACTAACCCGTGTCCGTCCTAAACTAACCTATTTCCTAGAAGTGCGCTTTCAACTCAAAAGAAGTAAGTGATCAGTCTGTGCTGCTTTAAAATGTTAAGTTGAATTTTGAAGTTATAATAATGAAAGTGTGGATATTTGAGGTATCGTTAAATCCAGTAAAGTTATTCTAACACAAATTGTAACAATAATGTTTTTACATAATATGACCAGCCTTATCATGCAATAGACTGTAGATTAATAACAATAATCATGTGTACAGTATATAGTGGACATGATTAATCCTGATGTGTGTTGTTCATGTGTTCTCCTGCAGTGTGTGGGCTGGAACAGAGGTTTGTGAAGTTCAATGGAGGCTTCAGTGCGGAGCAGCTTCAGTGGCTCGAACCGAGTCTTTGACCCTCGCGGACCAGAGGCAGGAGATAGTCACGCTCTTCAGTGAGTATATCTCTATATCTTTATCTATATATCCCCGAACACAAACCCGAGAATAGTCACGCTCTTCAGTGAGTATATCTCTATATCTATATCTATATATCCCCGAACACAAACCCTCAGCTACGTACAGTATTTAGTTAGAATTGTTGCATTATCCCAAAAAATAGATTGAGATTCACAATCGTGCTATGATTGGTCAGCTCAATGTGGCCGCTATCTGATTGGCTTGAGGAGACGGTGGGTGGAGTCCACTTATTCGTGGACACTAGAAGTGTTTCACAGTCCACAGATGCGTGCAGGATTTACAAATGCACAGAAAGTGGTTCACAAATAAATACCAGGCAGAGTTGTGTTTGTGACATAAAACACATTGGGAAATATTTGTATTTATTTGCAAATCTCATTTTATTTAATTTGTGAGTTTGATACATTTGCTTGTGAATCTGAATGTATTTATGTGGAATAATGCAGCGATCGTGACCCATAGCCATGCTGGGCTACACCGATGGAGATCTGAGGAACTGATGAAGGAAACCACTTTAATATTCCTGATCATAAATACAGTTCACAGGTTAAATACATGAAAGAGTGATCTAAACTCTGTTTTACATCTGATATACACATTGTAGTGAACTTTTTCTTCTAAAGTGTTGGAACTCAGAAACGAAGACTCGGTTGTATCTTTTTAAGCAGGATTCTTTATTGGTTACAAAAGCAAAAGCATGCAAAACAGGTTTTGGAACCGGCTCAGCATGAGTCTTCAGCCGGCGAGACGAGAACAGGAGCGGCGTGGCCTTCTCACACTGAGACGGGACAGTCAGGAATATCTGACTGGGAACCCTGACCCCTGCAGAGATTTCCTGGTCTCATCATTTTTAAACTTTCTCTATAAAACATATGACTGAATCTAAATGTAAACATTTAGATACATTTGTAATCCTGCAACATTTAGATTAAATATGCCATTCTCATTAATGGAGTTCCCCAAAAATGTAAATTCTGTCAGTAATTACTCATGTGTCGCGGCTAATCCTGTAACCCTGAGTTTGTTAAACTACCTTCATGGTACAGGCTCCTGGGCTGTATTCACAAAGAATTTTAAGGCTAAAAGTAGCTCCTAACGGGTCGAATTTAGGAGCAACTCCTAAAAATAATGGGCGTGTCACTCCTAACTTTTTTTCACTAAGAGTACTTCACAAAGCATTTTAGACCTAAAAGTAGCACCTAAGTCTGGGACAGCTTAAAAGAAGTCGAGAGGACTCCTAACTCACTGAGACCTATTCACAGAGGATTGTAGCGACACCAGCGCCTCTCGCAGTCGTACCGGGTCCGCGACACAAGCGGGAATACTGCATTCATCCGCAAACAAATCCTCTCCCATTCTCACGCTTAGTTTTGCTTGAAATCCCAGTGCCGAATTTCACTTTTATTATAATTATTTATTTTTTTTTTAGCACCAACTGGGCCAGCAGCAGTAACTGATCCTGCGTCCAGTCGGGCTTTCTTTTCCATTTTGGCGAGTTCATAATCCACCGTCATTCAACTATTACATTACTTCAATAGGAGCAACATTTCCTTGCTTTAAATAGTCTATTTAGGCTAAACGAATGTCAATTAACAAAGCAAGTGTTAATGCAAGTGTCGTTCATTATTAGGCAAGTGAAGGTTTTTATTAGGCTATTAGGCACCATTCACATATAGACCATTTCGCAAGATGTAAACAACACTGGTCCAGAAACACTTCCTGTTTCAGTTTGTAACTATTTTCTTTATTACACATGTGAATAAAACATCTTCAAGATGTTTGTTTAACTTTTTGTTCAGTTTTACATGTTCTGTTGGTTGTATTTTATCCCAGCTTTTAAGTAGTGTTAAAAAACTGAAACAGGAAGTGCTTCTGGACCAGTGTTGTTTACATCTTGCGAAATGGCTCTATAGCGCCTAAAATGCAAGGTGCACCGCATTCACCCGGCGGTTGCGCTCCGATTGGTTCTTGTCACGCGCACCGCTCCATACGGACACGCTTGGAAAAAACGGGCGCACATATCGCGCGCCTACATTTAAAATAACGAACTTGAGCGTGCAAAAGACGCGACATGTTAACACTGCAGGCCCTTAGGCTACCTTGAATAATTTCATTCATGACTTTTCTCTCTTCCTTTTTAGAATTACACTTCACTGTGGCCTGCACAAACATGCCATTATATAGCCTTTGCATTTCGATGACATTACTTTTTTTTTCTTATTATTATTTTGTGTAGGACACAGACATAAAGATGTCGTAATTCCATGATCCCATGATGATCCATGAAAAAACTTATTTTTTCGCACACAAAAAAAAAACAAGGGGTACCACTGTCGTTTTTTTTTTTTCGGGTTAAAATTTTGAGTTTCTCCAATCTTCTTGAAACTCTGGATTCTGGCATAGAGGGCCATGAGACTTAGACCTGGGTGCAAAATGGAGGCTCTAGACCCTTCCAGAGCTGAGATATTAAGATTTCACGTAGCATTTATGCCATTGTAAATATCTCAATATCTCAGCTCTGGAAGGGTCTAGAGACTCCATTTTTGCACTCAGGTCTAAGTCACATGGCCCTCTATCAGAATCCAGAGTTTCAAGAAGATTGGAGAAACTTATTTTTTTGCACAAAAAAAAAACAAACATAAGGGGTACCACTGTCGTTTTTTTTTTCGGGTCAAAATTTTGAGTTGCTCTGGTCTTGATGTGATGTGTGTGTGTGTTTGCAGGTCATCTCCCGTTCACCCGGACGCCACGGACCCCATCTGTCTGGCCTGGAACTACGATGAGCTTCTGTCGGTCCTGCGTGCTCATAAGAGCGTGGCGATCTTCATCTCGGGAACACGATCATGACGGAGGCTTCTGCACCGACGCGTCAGGCGTGCACCACATCACACTGGAGGGGGTGATCGAGACGCACCCCGACACTCAGCGCCTTCGCGACGGTGTACGTGTACGAGGACCAGATGCTTCTCAAGGGCAACGGAAGAACCGCAGACAGAGTCCTCAGATATCCTTGAGAGATTACCGTCAGTGAAGGATGGCATTAACACAACCAAACGCCCTCTATGTATGATCATCTCAGTCTCTGCCGTCGCATCTGAGCTTCATTACCTTCATAAGATGAGTTCATGTGAAAACTGCACTGTTGAGTCAACCAGGTGGATCTCTGACCTGATGGAGTGAGTGGAGGCGGGGCTCATTTGCATAGAACCATGTATACTAAATGAGGCGTATTTTCAAGGGAAAAACGTTTCAATGTGTAATTTTGGTGATTAAAGATGAGTTTTAAGGGATAAAATGATTGACTAAAGTTGGACTTTAAATAAATAAAAAATGCTGCACATATCAGATTTAGAATGATATTTATTGCCAAATATGTTTACACAAAGAATTATGATAACTATATATAAATATATATATATATATATATATATATATATATATATATATATATATATATATATATATATATATATATATATATATATATATATATATATATATATATATAATTTTACAAGGGTATAATTAATAAAATTTTTATTTTTTCTTTATATTAGTGTATATATATATATATATATATATATATATATATATATATATATATATATATATATATATATATATATATATATATATATAACACAAATATTTACACACTGTTAACTGGATTGTTCCATGTATTTCTATGCCAACAACAAATGAAATAGGAGAAAATAATATAATATTAGAAACAAATGTCCATATATATATATATATATATATGTTTATGTTTATTTTTATAACATTTTTTCACAATATGCCATGTTAGCGTTTGGATGATCCCTCGAGCGGGGAGTTATCGTGCACATGGCAACCTCAAACACACACACACACACACACACACACACACACACACACACACACAGTTCCAGTTTCTACTCTCGAATCCGTCTGTCCTGTCCCGCCTGAGGACCTTTCACCCCTCGTTTCTAAACTCAACCGAATGGGGTGCGGAACCCTCCACGGTTTCCTCCAGTAGTGTGTGTGGTGTGTGTGTGTGTGTGTGTGTGTGTGTGTGAGAGAGAGAGAGCTGAAGAGTCGCTCTGCTGCTGCTGGAATCAAGCAGATCCACAATGGCGACTCACAGTCCCAGTAACAGCAACTCACCAACGAGCCCGTGTATCAGGAGCATCAGCGCCGCGGGACCCGTGATGCAACACACACACCTGAGCAACACGCAGGGTAAGACACACACACACACACACACACACACAGGAGCTTCATGTGCTGGTGCATCATGAGCTCAACTCAAGTGTTTAGGCCAGGCCTTCTCTCTGTCTGTCTCTTCCCGACGCGTCGTGTGTATACTATACAGTGTCACTGTGTGTGTGTGTGTGTGTGTGGTGTGTGTGTTTCAGTGTTTCTGACATGTTTTAGTCCCCGTTCTTAGGCTGCTTTGCTCAGGTGAGGCTGTAGGCCTTCTCAATGACGTGTTTGTTTGTTTTGTTTTGTTTTGTTTTGTGGAATAAACCCGATGCTAACTGAGCTGTTCCTCTCAGTGCTGTCTATCTAGAACACTCATTAGGGTGTTGAACACGCACCTTGTTCAGTTCTGTAACAGAATCACAATGATACCAGAATGTTACATTTATTTATGCTACATTTATGCATTAGTGTTACAGTTATGCATT
The DNA here is from genome assembly GCA_030378365.1 of Hybognathus amarus. Lineage (NCBI taxonomy): Eukaryota > Metazoa > Chordata > Actinopteri > Cypriniformes > Leuciscidae > Hybognathus > Hybognathus amarus. Next base: position 53,982 of record JAQIUQ010001245.1, on the reverse strand, counting down.
TGACAGATATTATAATTTTACATTTGTTCGTTAATGTTACATGCATTTGATATATCATACAATGCTACATTTATGTATTTGGCAGATATTATAATGTTACTTTTATGCAGATGCTATATGTTACATTTATGCATTTGACAGACAATACAATACAATGTAACGTTTGTGTTTTTGCTAGATGCTATAATGTCACAGTTGCTATTATGCATGAGACAGTAATGTAATGCTCTATAGATAAAAGCATGCAGGATTCATCCATTACATACTAACCCAGACAGCAACAGTCGGCTGTGATCCAGGCCACATCTGGAACATGTGGATTCATCGCTGTATGAGGGCCGGATTCGGGCTGACACTGTGTTGCTGTCTGGGGAATGAGAACACGTGATCCTGAAGAATGATTAATAGTACTATTAATTTAATATCATGTGTTTTATAGCTATTAATAATGGCTTGTGTTTTTCCATTCAGCCGAACATTCTGTCAGTTTCATTGATTGTTTCTCATTTGTAAATTAAAAAATGTTCCTCCTTGTTCAGATTCCAACACATGCTGGAGGTGTCAGAATGAAACAGGTACACACACACACACACACACACACACACGCCTCATTCTTATTTACACCGTCATCATCTGCATGCGTTTTCATCATTGTTCTCCTTCTCCTGTAGGGTTTCAGATAAATCTGACTGGAGTAACCCAAAGTAAGCCGGTTTTCTGTGCTCTTGTAATCTCTCCAGAACAACACAAACGAAGATATTCCATCTAATCACCCAAAACCCTTAACGCTTCAAAACCTTCATAAAGAGATGGTCAAATAAGTCCATATGAATCACGTGGTTTAATCCCAGTCTTCTGAAGAGACACGGTCACTTTATACAATCAACAGATTTAATTTAAAGGGATACTTCACCTCTGGAAAGATGAACGTGTATATATAAAATGGGTCATTAATGTAGAAGAAATGTGAAATTATTTTTTAATTTCGTGCTACAAAACTCTTTCCCAATTTAAGAGTTACATTCAAGATCATTTTCAAGGAAAAAACATTAAATGTGCCATTTTGCTGATCAGAGATGAGTTTTAAGGGATAAAATGTTTGATACAGTGACTTTTATTTTAGTTTTTTCACATTATAGACGCATATATAGAGCAACGGAAGCTCAACCATATTTATTTACCATCTCTTTATGAGTGTATTGAAGCGTCAGAGTTTTGGGTGAACAGACTTTCAAAGGAGGAACAGAAAACTCTCACATTTCATTACAATACATTCAGTTGTGTTTTGAAGATGAAGGAAAGTGTCATGGGTTTGAACATCATGACGGAGAGTAAATGATGACAGAATTGACATTTTTGGGTGAACTGTCGCTTTAAGACCAAAGAGAGCCACATGTGAATCTAATAGTCCAGAATAATTATGACACTATTTGAAAAAGTTGTGATTAGTGTGTGTCTAAAAGATAATAGCAAACATCACTTCACTAGTTGTTTTCAATCATCTGGAATCATCTCTCATTTTTTATTGTCTTACTTCCTGTTAAATAAGTTTACTGTGTTTTTAAATGCAAAACATGAAACGGTGAACAACATTGTTCTCCTTCACAGGTAAACGCAAAGCACTGAAGTTAAACTTTGCCAATCCACCGGTCAAACCGACCACTCGTCTGCCCATCGTCACGCCGGCTCCTCCTTTCCAGAATCCACACATGTGAGTGCGTCACCACACCACACACACACACACACAGCTCACTCGTGCCCATATTTGATGTGTTGCGTATGCAGAGAACTATAAGTGAAGTTGATTTCCTCGGCTCAGAACATCACTGTATGTTTGAACAACTCTGCTCTGGCTCGACCAATGGTGTGAGTTTGGGGGCGGGGCTATCAGTTTGCCTATTATTTCTGCATGCAAAAAGCTTCTCGATGACTTTCAGAGAGCGTCTGCGCACACACAGCATCGAGTCCTCGGGGAAGCTGAAGATTTCTCCGGAACAGCACTGTGACTTCACCGCCGAGGACCTGAGGGATCTGGGAGAGATCGGGAGAGGAGGCGTACGGCTCCGTCAACAACATGGTGCACAAGCCCAGCGGGCAGATCATGGCCGTCAAGGTGAGGCTCATGCACACACACACACACACACACACTGCTGTTCAGAATTCTAAGATGTGTAAATCAGCTGTTCTCTATGTGAATATACACTACAGTAAAGTGTCATTTATTCCTGTGATCAAAGCTCAATTTATCATCATTACTCCAGACATTTATAATGTAACAAAAAAGTATTTCTGAACTGAAATTCATCTTTGATCACAGGAACAAATTACTAATAGAATCACATAGAACACAGCTGATTTACACTGGAATAATATTTCACTGTTTTTATTGTATTTTTTTATCAAATAAAAAACTTTTGAACGGTAGTGTTTATAACGGAGTGTCTATTTCCACTGAATGCAAACAGATGTTTTACAGATAAACAGGAGTTGAGGAGTTGAGTTGTTGAGCAGTTGAGTTGTTGAGGAGATTGAGTTGTTGAGGAGTTGAGTTGTTGAGGAGATTGAGTTGTTGAGGAGTTGAGTTGTTGAGGAGTTGAGTTGTTGAGGAGTTGAGTTGTTGAGGAGGAGTTGAGTTGTTGAGCAGTTGAGTTGTTGAGGAGGAGTTGAGTTGTTGAGGAGTTGAGTTGTTGAGGAGTTGAGTTGTTGAGGAGGAGTTGAGTTGTTGAGGAGTTGAGTTGTTAGAGGAGTTGAGTTGTTGAGGAGGAGTTGAGTTGTTGAGGAGTTGAGTTGTTGAGGAGTTGAGTTGTTGAGGAGTTGAGTTGTTGAGGAGTTGAAGTTGTTGAGGAGTTGAGTTGTTGAGGAGTTGAGTTGTTGAGGAGTTGAGTTGTTGAGGAGTTGAGTTGTTGAGGAGTTGAGTTGTTGAGGAGTTGAGTTGTTGAGGAGTTGAGTTGTTGAGGAGTTGAGTTGTTGAGGAGGAGTTGAGTTGTTGAGGAGTTGAGTTGTTGAGGAGTTGAGTTGTTGAGGAAGTTGAGTAGTTGAGGAGAGTTGAGGAGTTGAGGAGTTGAGTTGTTGAGGAGTTGAGTTGTTGAGGAGGAGTTGGAGTTAGTTGAGGAGTTGAGTTGTTGAGGAGTTGAGTTGTTGAGGAGTTGAGTTGTTGAGTAGTTGAGGAGTTGAGGAGTTGAGTTGTTGAGTTGTTGAGGAGTTGAGTTGTTGAGGAAGTTGAGTTGTTAGAGGAGTTGAGTAGTTGAGGAGTTGAGTTGTTGAGGAGTTGAGTTGTTGAGGAGGAGTTGAGTTGTTGAGGAGTTGAGTTGTTGAGTTGTTGAGGAGTTGAGTTGTTGAGGAGTTGAGTTGTTGAGGAGGAGTTGAGTAGTTGAGTAGTTGAGTCGTTGAGTTGTTGAGGAGTTGAGTTGTTGAGGAAGTTGAGTTGTTGAGGAGTTGAGTTGTTGAGTTGTTGAGTAGTTGAGGAGTTGAGTTGTTGAGGAGTTGAGGTTGAGGAGTTGAGTTGTTGAGGAGGAGTTGAGTTGTTGAGGAGTTGAGTTGTTGAGGAGTTCGAGTTGTTGAGGAGGAGTTGAGTAGTTGAGTAGCTCAGGAGTTGAGTTGTTGAGGAGTTGAGTAGTTGAGGAGTTGAGTTGTTGAGGAGTTGAAGAGTTGAGGAGTTGAGTTGTTGAGGAGGAGTTAAGTTGTTGAGGAGTTGAGTAGTTGAGGAGTTGAGTTGTTGAGGAGTTGAGGAGTTGAGGAGTTGAGTAGTTGAGGAGTTGAGGAGTTGAGGAGTTGGGTTGTTGAGGAGTTGAGTAGTTGAGTAGTTGAGGAGTTGAGTAGTTGAGGGGTTGAGTAGTTGAGGGGTTGAGAGTTGAGTTGAGGAGTTGAGGAGTTGAGGAGTTGATAGTTGAGGAGTTGAGGAGTTGAGTAGTTGAGGAGTTAAGTAGTTGAGGAGTTGAGTAGTTGAGGAGTTAAGTAGTTGGGTTGTTGAGGAGTTGAGGAGTTGAGGAGTTGAGGAGTTGAGGAGTTGAGTAGTTGAGAGTTGAGTAGTTGAGGAGTTGAGTTGTTGAGTTGTTAAGCTGTTGTGTTCCCGCAGCGCATCCGCTCCACCGTGGACGAGAAGGAGCAGAAGCAGCTCCTCATGGATCTGGATGTGGTGATGAGGAGCAGCGACTGCCCGTATATCGTCCAGTTCTACGGCGCTCTGTTCCGTGAGGTCAGATGATGACACACACACACACACACACACACTCAATGCTTCTGTGTCGCACCATGTCTGCATCTGACCTGTGTGTGTGTGCATGTCTGCAGGGCGACTGCTGGATCTGCATGGAACTGATGTCTACCTCCCTCGACAAATTCTACAAATATGTATATTGTGCATTAGATGATGTCATTCCAGAGGAAATATTAGGCAAAATTACATTAGCAGTAAGTAACTGATTTCATACATCAACAAAAGATTATTTATTGTTTTTGTAGTGGTAGTAATAATACTAATGATGATGATAATGATAATAATAATAATTATTGATAATAAAATAAAATCCTAATATTTTCTTTATTATAATTATTAAAGAGTGATGTCAATAATACATTTATAGTAAAATGTAAAAATAATAGCGATGTATGAATCTTTAATATTTATTTAATGATACATTTATTTTCTTACAGTAAAATATTCCAATGTATAATACATTATTATTATTATTAATCATTATTATAATGATAATAACAATAATTTAATAAAAAAATTTATACTATAATAGTAGTAGTAATAATAATGCTTTATTACTATAAACAATATTATTGATAATTATACTTATTTTTACAATACAATTCAGAATGTGTATAACTATTAATGATATCAAAAATATTTGTGTATATATATATATATATATATATATATATATATATATCATTTGAAATATTTAAAATGTACTGTATAATTTTTTTTTCATTTCACAATTGTTAACATAATACATTATATTACTATTATTAATAATAAAAATCCTAATAGCAATAATTGTTATACTAACTTAAACATTTCCATCATTTTGTGAATAATAATGAGTTATAATATTATAATTATTATTATGTATTCATCATAATTATTATTGAAGTCAAGTCTCGTGTGTGCAGACTGTGAAAGCACTGAATCACTTGAAAGAAAACTTGAAGATCATCCACAGAGGTGAGTTTCCGCGCTGAATTTAATGACCGCATTAAATGAGTTGAGTTTGTTTCCTGATGCTGGAGTGAGTGAAGGCTGGGCTTGTTTTCAGACATCAAACCCTCCAACATTCTCCTGGACAGAAACGGAAACATTAAACTGTGTGATTTCGGCATCAGTGGACAGCTGGTCGACTCCATCGCCAAGACCAGAGAGCGCCGGCTGTCGACCGTACATGGCTGTGAGTGACACCTCTCTGGTGATGATGATGATGATGATGATGATGAATGTTGTGGTGATGATGATGAATGTGGTGGTGATCATGATGAATGTGATGGTGATGTTGACGAATGTGATGGTGATGATGACAAATGTGATGGTGATGATGATGAATGTGATGGTGATGATGATAATGAATGTGATGGTGATGATGATGAATGTGGTGGTGATGATGATGAATGTGATGGTGATGATGATGAATGTGGTGGTGATGATGACGAATGTGGTGATGATGACGAATGTGATGGTGATGATGATGAATGTGATGGTGATGATGACAAATGTGGTGGTGATGATGACGAATGTGATGGTGATGATGATGAATGTTGTGGTGATGATGATGATTATGATGATGATGATGATGAATGTGATGGTGATGTTGACGAATGTGATGGTGATGATGATGAATGTGATAGTGATGATGACAAATGTGATGGTGATGATGAATGTGATGGTGATGATGATAATGAATGTGATGGTGATGATGATGAATGTGATGGTGATGATGATGGATGTTGTGGTGATGATGATGAATGTGGTGGTGATGATGATGAATGTGGTGGTGATGATGATGAATGTGATGGTGATGATGATGATGAATGTGGTGGTGATGATGACTGAATGTTGTGGTGATGGTGATGATGATGAATGTGGTGGTGATGATGACGAATGTGATGGTGATGATGATGAATGTGATGGTGATGATGATGAATGTGGTGGTGATGATGACGAATGTGGTGGTGATGATGACAAATGTGATGGTGATGATGACGAATGTGATGGTGATGATGATGAATGTTGTGGTGATGATGATGATTATGATGATGATGATGATGAATGTGATGGTGATGATGACGAATGTGATGGTGATGATGGTGATGATGATGATGAATGTGATGGTGATGTTGACAAATGGTGATGATGGCGAATGTGATTGTGATGATGGCGAATGTGATGGTGATGTTGACGAATGTGATGGTGATGTTGACGAATGTGATGGTGATGATGGCGAATGTGAGGGTGATGATGACGTATGTGATTGTGATGATGACGAATGTGGTGGTGATGATGATGATGAATGTGATGGTGATGATGAAGATGTGTTTTCAGCCGGAGCGGATCGACCCAGCGCCTCCAGACAGGGTTCACGAATGTTCGCTCAGACGTCTGGAGTTTGGGAATCACGTTGGTACGTCTCCACTCACTCTTCAGGTCCTGATGATGTAAGAGTGTGTGACGCGGGTGTGTGTTGCAGTATGAGCTGGCGACGGGACGCTTCCCCTACCCCCGCTGGAACAGTGTGTTTGATCAGCTGACTCAGGTGGTGAAGGGAGACCCTCCTCAGCTCTGCAGCTCCGAGGAACGCCAGTTTTCTCCTAAATTCATCCAGTTCGTCAATCTATGGTGAGCTTCCAAACCCGGGCCTGAACAATCACGTGACGCCGCTCCTTGTGATCATGTGACACATCTGTTTGATCATGTGACTCTGCCTTCCTACAGCCTTACGAAGGACGAGTCAAAAAGGCCAAAGTACAGAGAACTGCTGGTACGTCAATCCTGCCAGAGATTTTCAACCTTTACATTGTGCTTTATAATGAAAACATTTAAAAATACTCGTTTACAATGAGATATTTTTAGGGATGCACTATTGGATTATTGGTCAGCATTCTTTTTATTATTGAATACTTAATTGTACATGCAAATTTTCCCTATTTTTTACACGTAGACGGTAAAAAATACACCTTTTTTGTTTACACCTTTTCTGCTCACATAGTTCATCTTCAAGAACACTAAAATTGAATAACACTGTTATATGCAATCTATAGCAGATCTAAAAATGAATATACTTTTGAACTTTACGTTATAATGGTGTGATGCACTCATAGCATTTAAAGGGATTCTACTTTTTCAATTTAGTTGTTTAAACAAAAAAAATAAATACTTTGCAACATCGACAGTGTTATTGAACGGAATAATGGGCTTCAGAATTGTTCATATTCAATGAAGTGTGCATCAGTGATTCTGTTTATTTCTGTGAAACTGTAGAAATGAAGCGGGCTCAACTTTCACTGTTGGTCATAGCCTGAAGATAGCGATGTAGGACTGTAATTTGGATGTGAGTTATAACCCTGTGTGTGTGTGTGTGTCCTGCAGAAGCATCCGTTCATCCTGATGTACGAGGAGCGAGTGGTGGACGTGGCGTTGTACGTGTGTAAGATCCTGGATCAGATGCCAGTGTCTCCCAGTTCTCCCATGTATGTTGACTGATGGTGAGCGGTCTGTAACTCGCACGGCCCGGTCACCATGTGGTGTTCATACAGCATCAGCCCGTAACCAGCCCGCATTTCACCGCGTTTCCCACGTCACGCCCGGCCTCGGCGCTTGCTCTCAAACACTGCGCACTCGCCTCAAACACTCTGAAATCAAGAACAGGGACTGGACATTGGAAGATTTGTTTCAAAATGGGCTTTGTGCTTAAAACAAGAACAATGATCTTGTTTTCCCTTTGGATGAAGATTATTCTTCTGACTCCTTTGGCTGATTTTGTTTAAAGCACAAAGTCGAAAACAAGACTTAATATCTTCCCTTCTCCAGTAAATGTGTCTTGATTTAGGAATGTTTGTGCTGGGAAACGCTGAGGAAGAACATCATCGTCTTCAGTGTGGAGGCGTCGCGGAGTCGGAGAGCAAGCGCTGAGCGCAGGGTTTGTGCTCATGTGTGAAATGAGAGTCTTCGTTAAGGGTCTGAGTATTTCACGTCGTTTATGTGTGTGAACACATGATTGAAAGTCCCAAAACATTTTGTGCAATAAGAACTGGCTCTCATTTAAAAGCCATTTACATCACGGTGTGTAAACAAGCTTCAGATTCAGCAAAACAGCCTTTCTGTGTGTGTGTGTGTGCGTGAAATCATTTCGGGATATTAACAAGCAAAACTTGAATTTGCTCATTAAAGAAGACAAAGACCATCAGATCCAGTGGAATAGTTGCTGATGTAGATGTTACCATCCCAGTGTTTGTCTTCATGTGCGTTCGAGCATCTACATCGAGCATCTCTATTTAAGAATCGTATGCAAAGGTCTTGTTCTGCATCAAAGAAATGTTAAAGTAGCTTTACTTGCTCAATATGCAATATACCGGGGCGATGGCGTCTCGTGTTGGATGTGCAGCGCTTCTCCTTCACTGTAAATGTGTTTCTTCACACACTTTTCTTTGGTTTCTCAGAAGCTTGTCCTCGCATTCGCACGATAGATCCGGCATGGCGGTTTACGACCCGTCTCACGTAATTCATCCACAGGTCACTTATTTTAAAAGACGTACAGTGGTTATCAAACATCTTGATTGTGTAATAATACGGCACCGGATAGTGTTCAGAGAGCTTTGAATCGCCACACCATGTGACGACCGTTCAGCAGAAAATCCTCCTAAACTCAGTCTAAGAAATAATAGTGCGAACATCGCAACTCAAGAATGTTTAATACAGAGAGTAAAATAATTGTAAGAGTGATGTGTACTATTATATTGTATCGAGAGTGGGAAATATGTACAGGAAAAAATGATCACTGTGAAAATATTTTACGTGTATGGTGAGAATCTGTATAAATTGTACCATGGAAATGTGCAGGGATAACGCTGTGTATGTTCAGGTTTGGAGACGTCACCCTCGTCACATGATTCATGAGGGCGTTTATGAATATGATGTGATTGTTGACATCTGTTAGATCTGAACACAGCGATGGGTTTAATGCTATTGAATAAAACCAATACTCAGCCATTCCCTGTCCGTCTGGTTTGTGAACGCAGGCATATGAAGTTTATTTTTCATTGTTAACGTTTAATCAAGTAGTAACATTTAATAATAAGGGTTCAAAGTCCCCCTGTATCAATTATTTTATCTTTTAAAACTCATCAAAATTATGTTTTTTTCCTTGAAATAAATATCTTGAATGTAACTCGACACCATTGCCTCATTCCACGAATATGCAAATGAGCCCCGCCTCCACTCACAGATCCACTGGTTGACGATCACACGTTGATCTGATTGGCTACAAGGTGGTTTGTGACGTCAGAAACACCAGCGATTTCAAAGCGTGTTTTTGAGACGAGTGTTCAGTTTTAAGGAGGAAATACTAAGCAATGCTGTCCACTTATGAACGCACACATGGTGTGTGTTAAAGCGGATTAAAAACACCACAAAGACATGTAAACAACATTAAAAGCTGGATTTACACCACAGAGGGACTTTAGTTAATGAGAAATAACAATGAAAAGTACTTCTACTGCATTCATTTACCCATAAATGCTTGATGTATGTATTGCTCATGGTTTGTTAATGCGTTGAGTTCAGTTTGAGCAGACGACACTGGGGTTTGTTTCATGATGGTTTATTGAACTCTCGTTACAGTAATACAGCGGTGTAGACGAATACTGGGAGTGTTTATATTGGAACGCTGTTCAGTGGCCAAGCAATACACAAGCTTTTTGTCATACGTATATATTTTCCCCAGGAGAAATCAAGAGCAAGAAATCAGACACACACTCACACACACACGTGAACATTAGAACGTCAGGAGGAAGAATACTGCAAACATAGAAAAATAAAATCTTTCAGAGGACGTGACATTCTTTACACAACTTTACACACGTTTAACCTTCATTAAAAAATACTGTATGAAACTGCTTGATAACGTGTAGGGTTCTGGACTTACAACACCGTCACAGTTTTATAATAATCTGCATCTACAATGATGCTTAATGTGTAAAAATAGAGTCTCGTATCAAAACTGAGTCTTGAATATAAAACAGCCTGTTGTCTTTAATGCCTTTCATGGACTTAAAGCTCAGGGTTTATTGCTTACAGAAGCATTAATATAAAACTCTGCTTCGTGTGTTTAAGAGATCACACACACACACACGCAGTCTGTACATGAAGTCGAAGGCATCGGTGGTGTGAAATATGATTAGAGACGGGAGAAAGAATGAAACATCTTTGACCAGCGTTATGAAAATAAGAAAATCTTTTCACAGTTTGAGCTTTTGGTGAGCTAATATTATTTATTCAGTGACTGTATTAAAGTCTCTAAACTAAAGATTCGATTTCAAAAGATAAAAAAAACTAGTCCCAAATTTACCACAGACAAAACAAACAATACATTTTCACAGTTGAAATGATATATTATAGATTTCCTGGGAATCACTCACTGTTTGTCGGATCGTGGCTCTAGATTCATGTAATGTGGATTATTGGAGAGAAACAAGGATGTTAAACCTGAAGATTATGACAGATCCATAAACTAGCCTCATCACTGTCAGAAACTTCACAGTTTTATCTTTAATAAAAAGGAATTTCTCATAAATACATCAAATATGCCGATTGAAAGAAAAGGTTGAAATAAATACATCAAAAGAGAAGAAAACAACAACAACAAAAGATAAAGTTCAAAATAACAGGTGACGGTAATAATAATAATAATCATGCAAAACAGTCTTTGGGAAAGATGCTCGCAATATATAAAAAACAAAACTTTTGACCAGAGAATAATTCTCCAGTGATTATGAAGAGTTGAGATTTATGGGTTTTTTTCTGAATCTAAAGAGAAAATACTCTCACGTAAAGCATTGAGTAAAACCAAAGGCTTGCGCTTCCTAAATAAATTAATGACTGATGATGATGATGATGATGATGACAGGGAAGGAACAGGAAATGACCTCAGAAAGCGTGACACCTACGGTAAGCTCAAGCTGTGAAGTGTGTATTAATATTTACAGTAGCACAGGTGATGTTATACTGGTGTGATGCATTAATGTGTGTGTTTACAGACGGACACGGACGTCCCAGCTCGAGTCCAGTGGGGTTAAGGGCGTCTTTCTGTTTCCAGTCATCAACGCATCCTTACACAGAAGAATCCAGAGGTTTTGATGGACTAATCGGTAACACTTTATTTGAAGGGGTGTGCATAAGGCTGTCGTGACACTGTCATAAACATGTCATAACACCTGTCATGAACATGAAGCAGTCTTTATGAATGTTTATGACTGTTGTCATTAAGTGTCATTCGGTAAATTATGACACTTTAAAATGTTTAAAATGTCTTTGTCATGACAACTTGACATAACCAAGAAATCAGAACCTGTTAACCTGTAATGTGTTAACATTACATTACCCTATTATATGTTATGGTTGGTTTTAACTTTGGTTGTCATGACACCATTATAACTGTGACATGAATACTTGTCCTCAAGTAAAGTGGAACACATTGTACTAGTTATAAAGATGTCATTACGGGTCATTACACTGTCAAATGCTTTAACAACAGTGTCATTAATATTTCCCTTTACCTCAAGTAAAGTGGAACACGTTGGACTTGGTATGATTTCTTGGTTAATGTCAAGTTGTCATAACAAAGACATTTTTATGACAAATGACAGACATTTTTGTCTTTGTTAATGTCAAGTTGTCATAACAAAGACATTTTAAACAATGTCAACTTTGCATTTAAAGTGTCATAATTTACCGAATGACACTTAATGACAACAGTCATAAACATTCATAAAGACTCCTTCATGTTCATGACAGGTGTTATGACATGTTTATGACAGTGTCATGACAGCCTTATGCACACCCCTTCAAATAAATTGTTACCGATTAATCATTAAAACACTCCAGAATCCGGACTGTTGATCTCGGCCGTTCCTGTGGAAGTGTGTTTCTGCGCGGAATAACACAATAAAAAGGCACTTGCGACCTTTTGTCTCTCAATTCTTTTTCTTTTGAGAAAGTTTGTCGTGATCACAAGTTAAATGATTAGGTCACTTCATTTGAATTAAAATGTCCTCATAATTTACTCTCCCCAACGTCACACAAGATGTTTTTTTTTTTGGGGGGGGGGGGGGTTATGGTAAAAATATCATATCACAATTTCATTCAGAAAAATCATGATTTACGATTTTATCACAATTCTCATTCATGTTGGTTCAAACAAAGAAACGTCACGCGTGTTCTTTTGGTAAATGCCGTTTGACTCAGTCTTTGCACGTTCTCTTTGTAAACACTGGGTCTGTTCTTACGCCTACGTCCCGCTTGACCTTTCACCCTGATGATGTAATGTGTGTCGCATCACAGCGAGAGCAAGACCAGCATTAGTGGTTAAAGTATATAAATGTGTATTTTGTTGTAAATGTCTCTGGTTTGTCGAGATCAGGCTCTTATTCCTCGGCTGGATCGTGTCGAGACTTTGAAGCGGAAACTCACATCTGACCTTCGCCGCGTTGGACCCCATTGACGTCACTATATGGAAAAATCCTGGAGTGTGTTCCTCAAAAACCTTCATTTCTTTTCCACTGAAGAAAAATCATTTAAGCTAATATCATTGTGAATGATACAAGGCATCCTTTACTGCCATCAGGCTGACGTTACTGTGTTCTCCGATACATGAAAAACAGGTCCAAATGATCTTTATCCCCAAGAAATACGATTTTTAAATTCTTCTTCTAGTGTTGACCCATCGGTCAGTGGGTCTGGTTATCTTAAATTCGATTTATTTGTTTTGATTTATTGTTTGTATATGCCAACGCTGATTCTTTAAATTCTTGCCAAATCTGTGTGAGCTCACTGCAAACTACTTTCCCTACGGGGACAAATAAACACTTCTACTAGAACATCTTGTATGATGGGGCAGAGTAAATTATCAGGAGATCTTAACTCTGAAGAACTAATCCTTTAACATCTCAGAATTGTGAGACAAGTGTCGATGACTCCCGTTGGACTGGTCCCTCCTCACCAGTGATCGAGATGCAGGTCCATGGCAGAGTTCAGGCTGATGTCGGTGACGTCCAGGAACTCAGAGTTGAAGATGTTCGGTCCGCTGTGAGAGGAAGAACGTTCTGGTTCTGGAAGGAGTTTGGCAGAGTCAGATCCAGCCACTCCATGGTTTCCCAAGGCGAGTCCGTGAAGGTCATCCCGAGTCCCTGAGTCTCCATCTTCCCGATCACAGGCGTGTCCATCATCAGTCTGTCGTTGAATCCTTCGCCAGCCTCGTCAGAGTGTGTGTCTGGAGTGTGTGTCAGTGTGTGATCGGCTCAGCAGTGCCTCCAGGTGGCTGTCTCCGGGCTGGTACGCACACATATGACTGTAGTGCCGGTGCTGGAACTCGGGGAAACTGTAAGGTGAGGCACAACTTTGGTTACAGGAGGCTCTTCTTTGGCGTTAGCTGGCATTTCTTTAAAAAGAAGGAGGAGGACATCTACAGCACAAACACTAACTGCAACACCGGGCACAACATCTGAGTGTGTGAAACACTAACTCAACACCGGCACAACATCTGAGTGTGTGAAACACTAACTCAACACCAGCACAACATCTGAGTGTGTGAAACACTAACTCAACACCTTTACAACATCTGAGTGTGTGAAACACTAACTCAACACCGTCACAACATCTGAGTGTGTGAAACACTAACTCAACACTGTCCACATCTGAGTGTGTGAAACACTAACTCAACACCTGACAAAATCTGAGTGTGTGAAACACTAACTCAACACCGTCACAACATCTGAGTGTGTGAAACACTAACTCAACACTGTCACAACATCTGAGTGTGTGAAACACTAACTCAACACCAGTCACAACATCTGAGTGTGTGAAACACTAACTCAACACTGTCACAACATCTGAGTGTGTGAAACACTAACTCAACACCGTCACAACATCTGAGTGTGTGAAACACTAACTCAACACCGTCACAACATCTGAGTGTGTGAAACACTAACTCAACACCGTCACAACATCTGAGTGTGTGAAACACTAACTCAACACCGTCACAACATCTGAGTGTGTGAAACACTAACTCAACACCGTCACAACATCTGAGTGTGTGAAACACTAACTCAACACCGTCACAACATCTGAGTGTGTGAAACACTAACTCAACACCGTCACAACATCTGAGTGTGTGAAACACTAACTCAACACCGTCACAACATCTGAGTGTGTGAAACACTAACTCAACACCAGTCACAACATCTGAGTGTGTGAAACACTAACTCAACACCGTCACAACATCTGAGTGTGTGAAACACTAACTCAACACCGTCACAACATCTGAGTGTGTGAAACACTAACTCAACACCTGTCACAACATCTGAGTGTGTGAAACACTAACTCAACACCGTCACAACATCTGAGTGTGTGAAACACTAACTCAACACCGTCACAACATCTGAGTGTGTGAAACACTAACTCAACACCGTCACAACATCTGAGTGTGTGAAACACTAACTCAACACCGTCACAACATCTGAGTGTGTGAAACACTAACTCAACACCGTCACAACATCTGAGTGTGTGAAACACTAACTCAACACCGTCACAACATCTGAGTGTGTGAAACACTAACTCAACACCGTCACAACATCTGAGTGTGTGAAACACTAACTCAACACCAGTCACAACATCTGAGTGTGTGAAACACTAACTCAACACCAGTCACAACATCTGAGTGTGTGAAACACTAACTCAACACCGTCACAACATCTGAGTGTGTGAAACACTAACTCAACACCGTCACAACATCTGAGTGTGTGAAACACTAACTCAACACCAGTCACAACATCTGAGTGTGTGAAACACTAACTCAACACCAGTCACAACATCTGAGTGTGTGAAACACTAACTCAACACCGTCACAACATCTGAGTGTGTGAAACACTAACTCAACACCGTCACAACATCTGAGTGTGTGAAACACTAACTCAACACCAGTCACAACATCTGAGTGTGTGAAACACTAACTCAACACCAGTCACAACATCTGAGTGTGTGAAACACTAACTCAACACCAGTCACAACATCTGAGTGTGTGAAACACTAACTCAACACCAGTCACAACATCTGAGTGTGTGAAACACTAACTCAACACCGTCACAACATCTGAGTGTGTGAAACACTAACTCAACACCGTCACAACATCTGAGTGTGTGAAACACTAACTCAACACCGTCACAACATCTGAGTGTGTGAAACACTAACTCAACACCGTCACAACATCTGAGTGTGTGAAACACTAACTCAACACCGTCACAACATCTGAGTGTGTGAAACACTAACTCAACACTGTCACAACATCTGAGTGTGTGAAAACACTAACTCAACACCGTCACAACATCTGAGTGTGTGAAACACTAACTCAACACCAGTCACAACATCTGAGTGTGTGAAACACTAACTCAACACCAGCACAACATCTGAGTGTGTGAAACACTAACTCAACACCAGCACAACATCTGAGTGTGTGAAACACTAACTCAACACCATCACAACATCTGAGTGTGTGAAACACTAACTCAACACCGTCACAACATCTGAGTGTGTGAAACACTAACTCAACACCAGCACAACATCTGAGTGTGTGAAACACTAACTCAACACCGTCACAACATCTGAGTGTGTGAAACACTAACTCAACACCGTCACAACATCTGAGTGTGTGAAACACTAACTCAACACCGTCACAACATCTGAGTGTGTGAAACACTAACTCAACACCGTCACAACATCTGAGTGTGTGAAACACTAACTCAACACCGTCACAAACATCTGAGTGTGTGAAACACTAACTCAACACCGTCACAACATCTGAGTGTGTGAAACACTAACTCAACACCGTCACAACATCTGAGTGTGTGAAACACTAACTCAACACCGTCACAACATCTGAGTGTGTGAAACACTAACTCAACACCGTCACAACATCTGAGTGTGTGAAACACTAACTCAACACCTGTACACGCAACATCTGAGTGTGTGAAACACTAACTCAACACCTGCACAAAATCTGAGTGTGTGAAACACTAACTGCAACACCAATCACAACATCTGAGTGTGTGAAACACTAACTCAACACTGTCACATCTGAGTGTGTGAAACACTAACTCAACACCAGCACAACATCTGAGTGTGTGAAACACTAACTCAACACTAGTCACAACATCTGAGTGTGTGAAACACTAACTCAACACCGTCACAACACTGAGTGTGTGAAACACTAACTCAACACCAGTCACAACATCTGAGTGTGTGGAACACTAACTCAACACCGTCACAACATCTGAGTGTGTGAAACACTAACTCAACACCGTCACAACATCTCAGTGTGTGAAACACTAACTCAACACCGTCACATCTGAGTGTGTGAAACACAAACTCAACACCGTCACAACATCTGAAGGTGTGAAACACTAACTCAACACCTGACAACATCTGAGTGTGTGAAACACTAACTCAACACTGTCACAACATCTGAGTGTGTGAAACACTAACTCAACACCGTCACAACATCTGAGTGTGTGAAACACAAACTCAACACCGTCACAACATCTGAAGGTGTGAAACACTAACTCAACACCTGACAACATCTGAGTGTGTGAAACACTAACTCAACACTGTCACAACATCTGAGTGTGTGAAACACTAACTCAACACCGTCACAACATCTGAGTGTGTGAAACACTAACTCAACACCATCACAACATCTGAGTGTGTGAAACACTAACTCAACACCGTCACAACATCTGAGTGTGTGAAACACAAACTCAAACACCGTCACAACATCTGAATGTGTGAAACACTAACTCAACACCGTCACAACATCTGAGTGTGTGAAACACTAACTCAACACCGTCACAACATCTGACTGTGTGAATTAATGCTACGTGGGATCTCAATATCTCAGCTCTGGAAGGGTCTAGAGACTCCATTTTTGCACTCAGGTCTAAGTCCCATGGCAAAATGGAAAATGAAGGCTCTAGACCCTTCCAGAGCTGAGTGTT
Source organism: Hybognathus amarus (assembly GCA_030378365.1). Lineage (NCBI taxonomy): Eukaryota > Metazoa > Chordata > Actinopteri > Cypriniformes > Leuciscidae > Hybognathus > Hybognathus amarus. Next base: position 36,726 of record JAQIUQ010001245.1, on the reverse strand, counting down.
GAGATTTATAATGGCATAAATGCTAACTCTTGAAACTCTGGATTCTGATAGAGGGCCATGATACTTAGCTCTGGAAGGGTCTAGAGCCTCCATTTTTGCACCCAGGTCTGAGTCTCATGGCCGAATGCAGAGTTTTGAGAAGATTGGAGAAACTTATTTTTTTGCACCAAAAAAAAACATAAGGGGTACCACTGTCATTTTTTTTGGGTCGAAATTTTTAGTTTCTCTGATCTTCTTGAAACTCTGGGATTCGGATGGAGGGCCATGATACTTAGACCTGAGTGAAAAAAATGGAGGCTCTAGACCCTTCCAGAGCTGAGATATTGAGATTTTTATAATGGCATCCAGAGCTGAGATATTGAGATATTTACAATGGCATAAATGCTACGTGGGTATCTTAATATCTCAGCTCTGGAAGGGTCTAGAGACTCCATTTTTGCACCCAGTTCTAAGTCTCATGGCCCTCTATCAGAATCCAGAGTTTTGAGAAGATTGGAGAAACTTATTTTTTGCACCAAAAAAACACATAAGGGGTACCACTGTCGTTTTTTTTTTTTGGGTAGAAATTTTTAGTTTCTATGATCTTCTTGAAACTCTGGATTCTGATAGGAGGGCCAGTGATACTTAGACGTGAGTGAAAAAATGGAGGCTCTAGACCCTTGAGCTGAGATATTGAGATTTTTATAATGGCATTAATGCTACGTGGGATCTTAATATCTCAGCTCTGGAAGGGTCTAGAGACTCATTTTTGCACCCAGGTCTAAGTCTCATGGCCCTCTATAGAATCCAAGAGTTTGAGAAGATTGGAGAAACTTATCTTTTTTGCACCAAAAACAAAAAAAAAAAAACATAAGGGGTACCACTGTCATTTTTTTTTGGGGGTCAGAAATTTTAGTTTCTCTGATCTTCTTGAAACTCTGGATTCTGATAGAGGGCCATGATACTTAGACCTGAGTGAAAAAATGGAGGCTCTAGACCCTTCCAGAGCTGAGATATTGAGATTTTATAATGGCATAAATGATCCAGTGGGATCTTAATATCTCAGCTCTGGAAGGGTCTAGAGACTCCATTTTTGCAGCCCAGGTCTAAGTCTCATGGCCCTCTATCAGAATCCAGAGTTTTGAGAAGATTGGAGAAACTTACTTTTTGCACCAAAAAAAAAAAAACATAAGGGGTACCACTGTCATTTTTTTTTTGGGGTCGAAATTTTAGTTTCTCTGATATTCTTGAAACTCTGGATTCTGATAGAGGGCCATGATACTTAGACCTGAGTGAAAAAATGGAGGCTCTAGACCCTTCCAGAGCTGAGATATTGAGATTTTTATAATGGCATAAATGCTACGTGGGATCTTAATATCTCAGCTCTGGAAGGGTCTAGAGACTCCATTTTGCACCCAGGTCTAAGTCTCATGGCCCTCTATGCAGAATCCAGAGTTTTGAGAAGATTGGAGAAACTTATTTTTTTTGCACCAAAAAAAAAAAAACATAAGGGGTACCACTGTCATTTTTTTTTGGGTAGAAATTTTTAGTTTCTCTGATCTTCTTGAAACTCTGGATTCTGATAGAGGGCCATGATACTTAGACGTGAGTGAAAAAATGGAGGCTCTAGACCCTTCCAGAGCTGAGATATTGAGATTTTTATCATGGCATAAATGCTACGTGGGATCTTAATATCTCAGCTCTGGAAGGGTCTAGAGACTCCATTTTGCACCCAGGTCTAAGTCTCATGGCCCTCTATCAGAATGCAGAGTTTTGAGAAGATTGGAGAAACTTATTTTTTTGCACCAAAAAAAAAAAAAAACATAAGGGGTACCACTGTCATTTTTTTTTTGGGTCGAAATTTTTAGTTTCTCTGATCTTCTTGAAACTCTGGATTCTGATAGAGGGCCATGATACTTAGACGTGAGTGAAAAAATGGAGGCTCTAGACCCTTCCAGAGCTGAGATATTGAGATTTTTATAATGGCATTAAATGCTACGTGGGATCTTAATATCTCAGCTCTGGAAGGGTCTAGAGACTCCATTTTTGCACCCAGGTCTAAGTCTCATGGCCCTCTATCAGAATGCAGAGTTTTGAGAAGATTGGAGAAACTTATTTTTTTGCACCAAAAAAAAAAAAAACATAAGGGGTACCACTGTCATTTTTTTTTGGGGTCGAAATTTTTAGTTTCTCTGATCTTCTTGAAACTCTGGATTCTGATAGAGGGCCATGATACTTAGACGTGAGTGAAAAAATGGAGGCTCTAGACCCTTCCAGAGCTGAGATATTGAGATTTTTATAATGGCATAAATGCTACGTGGGATCTTAATATCTCAGCTCTGGAAGGGTCTAGAGACTCCATTTTGCACCCAGGTCTAAGTCTCATGGCCCTCTATCAGAATGCCAGAGTTTTGAGAAGATTGGAGAAATTTATTTTTTTGCACCAAAAAAAAAAAAAAACATAAGGGGTACCACTGTCATTTTTTTTTTGGGGTCGAAATTTTTAGTTTCTCTGATCTTCTTGAAACTCTGGATTCTGATAGAGGGCCATGATACTTAGACGTGAGTGAAAAAATGGAGGCTCTAGACCCTTCCAGAGCTGAGATATTGAGATTTTTATAATGGCATTAATGCTACATGGGATCTTAATATCTCAGCTCTGGAAGGGTCTGAGACTCCATTTTGCACCCAGGTCTAAGTCTCATGGCCCTCTATCAGAATCCAGAGTTTTGAGAAGATTGGAGAAACTTATTTTTTTGCACCAAAAAAAAAAAAAAACATAAGGGGTACCACTGTCATTTTTTTTTTGGGTCAAAATTTTTAGTTTCTCTGATCTTCTTGAAACTCTGGATTCTGATAGAGGGCCATGATACTTAGACGTGAGTGAAAAAATGGAGGCTCTAGACCCTTCCAGAGCTGAGATATTGAGATTTTTATAATGGCATAAATGCTACGTGGGATCTTAATATCTCAGCTCTGGAAGGGTCTAGAGACTCCATTTTGCACCCAGGTCTAAGTCTCATGGCCCTCTATCAGAATCCAGAGTTTTGAGAAGATTGGAGAAACTTACTTTTTTTGCACCAAAAAAAAAAAAACATAAGGGGTACCACTGTCATTTTTTTTTTGGGTCGAAATTTTTAGTTTCTCTGATCTTCTTGAAACTCTGGATTCTGATAGAGGGCCATGATACTTAGACGTGAGTGAAAAAATGGAGGCTCTAGACCCTTCCAGAGCTGAGATATTGATATTTTTATAATGGCATTAATGCTACGTGGGATCTTAATATCTCAGCTCTGGAAGGGTCTAGAGACTCCATTTTTGCACCCAGGTCTAAGTCTCATGGCCCTCTATCAGAATGCAGAGTTTTGAGAAGATTGGAGAAACTTTTTTTTTTGCACCCAAAAAAAAAAAAACATAAGGGGTACCACTGTCATTTTTTTTTGGGTCGAAATTTTTAGTTTCTCTGATCTTCTTGAAACTCTGGATTCTGATAGAGGGCCATGATACTTAGACGTGAGTGAAAAATGGAGGCTCTAGACCCTTCCAGAGCTGAGATATTGACATTTTTATAATGGCATAAATGCTACGTGGGATCTTAATATCTCAGCTCTGGAAGGGTCTAGAGACTCCATTTTTGCACCCAGGTCTAAGTCTCATGGCCCTCTATCAGAATCCAGAGTTTTGAGAAGATTGGAGAAACTTATTTTTTTGCACCAAAAAAAAAAAAACATAAGGGGTACCACTGTCGTTTTTTTTTGGGGTCGAAATTTTTAGTTTCTCTGATCTTCTTGAAACTCTGGATTCTGATAGAGGGCCATGATACTTAGACGTGAGTGAAAAAATGGAGGCTCTAGACCCTTCCAGAGCTGAGATATTGAGATTTTTATAATGGCATAAATGCTACGTGGGATCTTAATATCTCAGCTCTGGAAGGTCTAGAGACTCCATTTTTGCACCCAGGTCTAAGTCTCATGGCCCTCTATCAGAATCCAGAGTTTTGAGAAGATTGGAGAAACTTATTTTTTTTGCACCAAAAAAAAAAAAAAACATAAGGGGTACCACTGTCATTTTTTTTTGGGTCGAAATTTTAGTTTCTCTGATCTTCTTGAAACTCTGGATTCTGATAGAGGGCCATGATACTTAGACGTGAGTGAAAAAATGGAGGCTCTAGACCCTTCCAGAGCTGAGATATTGACATTTTTATAATGGCATAAATGCTACGTGGGATCTTAATATCTCAGCTCTGGAAGGGTCTAGAGACTCCATTTTGCACCCAGGTCTAAGTCTCATGGCCCTCTATCAGAATCCAGAGTTTTTGAGAAGATTGGAGAAACTTATTTTTGCACCAAAAAAAAAAAAACATAAGGGGTACCACTGTCATTTTTTTTTTGGGTTAGAAATTTTAGTTTCTCTGATCTTCTTGAAACTCTGGATTCTGATAGAGGGCCATGATACTTAGACGTGAGTGAAAAAATGGAGGCTCTAGACCCTTCCAGAGCTGAGATATTGAGATTTTTATAATGGCATAAATGCTACGTGGGATCTTAATATCTCAGCTCTGGAAGGGTCTAGAGACTCCATTTTTGCACCCAGGTCTAAGTCTCATGGCCCTCTATCAGAATCCAGAGTTTTGAGAAGATTGGAGAAACTTATTTTTTTGCACCAAAAAAAAAAAAACATAAGGGGTACCACTGTCATTTTTTTTTTGGGTCGAAATTTTAGTTTCTCTGATCTTCTTGAAACTCTGGATTCTGATAGAGGGCCATGATACTTAGACGTGAGTGAAAAAATGGAGGCTCTAGACCCTTCCAGAGCTGAGATATTGAGATTTTTATAATGGCATAAATGCTACGTGGGATCTTAATATCTCAGCTCTGGAAGGGTCTAGAGACTCCATTTTGCACCCAGGTCTAAGTCTCATGGCCCTCTATCAGAATCCAGAGTTTTGAGAAGATTGGAGAAACTTATTTTTTTGCACCAAAAAAAAAAAAACATAAGGGGTACCACTGTCATTTTTTTTTTGGGGTCGAAATTTTTAGTTTCTCTGATCTTCTTGAAACTCTGGATTCTGATAGAGGGCCATGATACTTAGACGTGAGTGAAAAAATGGAGGCTCTAGACCCTTCCAGAGCTGAGATATTGAGATTTTTATAATGGCATTAATGCTACGTGGGATCTTAATATCTCAGCTCTGGAAGGGTCTAGAGACTCCATTTTGCACCCAGGTCTAAGTCTCATGGCCCTCTATCAGAATCCAGAGTTTTGAGAAGATTGGAGAAACTTATTTTTTGCACCAAAAAAAAAAAAACATAAGGGGTACCACTGTCATTTTTTTTTTGGGTCGAAATTTTTAGTTTCTCTGATCTTCTTGAAACTCTGGATTCTGATAGAGGGCCATGATACTTAGACGTGAGTGAAAAAATGGAGGCTCTAGACCCTTCCAGAGCTGAGATATTGAGATTTTTATAATGGCATAAATGCTACGTGGGATCTTAATATCTCAGCTCTGGAAGGGTCTAGAGACTCCATTTTTGCACCCAGGTCTAAGTCTCATGGCCCTCTATCAGAATCCAGAGTTTTGAGAAGATTGGAGAAACTTATTTTTTTGCACCAAAAAAAAAAAAACATAAGGGGTACCACTGTCATTTTTTTTTGGGGTCGAAATTTTTAGTTTCTCTGATCTTCTTGAAACTCTGGATTCTGATAAGAGGGCCATGATACTTAGACGTGAGTGAAAAAATGGAGGCTCTAGACCCTTCCAGAGCTGAGATATTGATATTTTTATAATGGCATTAAATGCTACGTGGGATCTTAATATCTCAGCTCTGGAAGGGTCTAGAGACTCCATTTTTGCACCCAGGTCTAAGTCTCATGGCCCTCTATCAGAATGCAGAGTTTTGAGAAGATTGGAGAAACTTTTTTTTTTGCACCCAAAAAAAAAAAAACATAAGGGGTACCACTGTCATTTTTTTTTGGGTCGAAATTTTTAGTTTCTCTGATCTTCTTGAAACTCTGGATTCTGATAGAGGGCCATGATACTTAGACGTGAGTGAAAAATGGAGGCTCTAGACCCTTCCAGAGCTGAGATATTGACATTTTTATAATGGCATAAATGCTACGTGGGATCTTAATATCTCAGCTCTGGAAGGGTCTAGAGACTCCATTTTTGCACCCAGGTCTAAGTCTCATGGCCCTTTATCAGAATCCAGAGTTTTGAGAAGATTGGAGAAACTTATTTTTTTTGCACCAAAAAAAAAAAAACATAAGGGGTACCACTGTCGTTTTTTTTGGGGTCGAAATTTTTAGTTTCTCTGATCTTCTTGAAACTCTGGATTCTGATAGAGGGCCATGATACTTAGACCTGAGTGAAAAAATGGAGGCTCTAGACCCTTCCAGAGCTGAGATATTGAGATTTTTATAATGGCATAAATGCTAAGTGGGATCTTAATATCTCAGCTCTGGAAGGGTCTAGAGACTCCATTTTTGCACCCAGGTCTAAGTCTCATGGCCCTCTATCAGAATCCAGAGTTTGAGAAGATTGGAGAAACTTATTTTTTTGCACCAAAAAAAAAAAAACATAAGGGGTACCACTGTCATTTTTTTTTTGGGGTCGAAATTTTTAGTTTCTCTGATCTTCTTGAAACTCTGGATTCTGATAGAGGGCCATGATACTTAGACCTGAGTGAAAAAATGGAGGCTCTAGACCCTTCCAGAGCTGAGATATTGAGATTTTTATAATGGCATAAATGCTACGTGGGATCTTAATATCTCAGCTCTGGAAGGGTCTAGAGACTCCATTTTTGCACCCAGGTCTAAGTCTCATGGCCCTCTATCAGAATCCAGAGTTTTGAGAAGATTGGAGAAACTTATTTTTTTGCACCAAAAAAAAAAACATAAGGGGTACCACTGTCATTTTTTTTTTGGGTCGAAATTTTTAGTTTCTCTGATCTTCTTGAAACTCTGGATTCTGATAGAGGGCCATGATACTTAGACGTGAGTGAAAAAATGGAGGCTCTAGACCCTTCCAGAGCTGAGATATTGAGATTTTTATAATGGCATAAATGCTACGTGGGATCTTAATATCTCAGCTCTGGAAGGGTCTAGAGACTCCATTTTTGCACCCAGGTCTAAGTCTCATGGCCCTCTATCAGAATGCCAGAGTTTTGAGAAGATTGGAGAAACTTTTTTTTTTGCACCAAAAAAAAAAAAACATAAGGGGTACCACTGTCATTTTTTTTTTGGGTCGAAATTTTTAGTTTCTCTGATCTTCTTGAAACTCTGGATTCTGATAGAGGGCCATGATACTTAGACGTGAGTGAAAAAATGGAGGCTCTAGACCCTTCCAGAGCTGAGATATTGAGATTTTTATAATGGCATAAATGCTACGTGGGATCTTAATATCTCAGCTCTGGAAGGGTCTAGAGACTCCATTTTTGCACCCAGGTCTAAGTCTCATGGCCCTCTATCAGAATCCAGAGTTTTGAGAAGATTGGAGAAACTTATTTTTTTTGCACCAAAAAAAAAAAACCATAAGGGGTATCACTGTCATTTTTTTTTGGGGTTGAAATTTTTAGTTTCTCTGATCTTCTTGAAACTCTGGATTCAGATAGAGGGCCATGATACTTAGGCCTGAGTGAAAAAATGGAGGCTCTAGACCCTTCCAGAGCTGAGATATTGAGATTTTTATAATGGCATAAATGCTACGTGGGATCTTAATATCTCAGCTCTGGAAGGGTCTAGAGACTCCATTTTTGCACCCAGGTCTAAGTCTCATGGCCCTCTATCAGAATCCAGAGTTTTGAGAAGATTGGAGAAACTTATTTTTTTGCACCAAAAAAAAAAAAAAACATAAGGGGTACCACTGTCATTTTTTTTTGGGTCGAAATTTTTAGTTTCTCTGATCTTCTTGAAACTCTGGATTCTGATAGAGGGCCATGATACTTAGACGTGAGTGAACAAATGGAGGCTCTAGACCCTTCCAGAGCTGAGATATTGATATTTTTATCATGGCATAAATGCTACGTGGGATCTTAATATCTCAGCTCTGGAAGGGTCTAGAGACTCCATTTTTGCACCCAGGTCTAAGTCTCGTGGCCCTCTATCAGAATGCAGAGTTTTGAGAAGATTGGAGAAACTTATTTTTTTGCACCAAAAAAAAAAAAAACATAAGGGGTACCACTGTCATTTTTTTTTTTGGGGTCGAAATTTTTAGTTTCTCTGATCTTCTTGAAACTCTGGATTCTAGATAGAGGGCCATGATACTTAGACGTGAGTGAAAAAATGGAGGCTCTAGACCCTTCCAGAGCTGAGATATTGAGATTTTTATAATGGCATTAATGCTACGTGGGATCTTAATATCTCAGCTCTGGAAGGGTCTAGAGACTCCATTTTTGCACCCAGGTCTAAGTCTCATGGCCCTCTATCAGAATCCAGAGTTTTGAGAAGATTGGAGAAACTTATTTTTTGCACCAAAAAAAAAAAAACATAAGGGGTACCACTGTCGTTTTTTTTTTGGGTAGAAATTTTTAGTTTCTCTGATCTTCTTGAAACTCTGGATTCTGATAGAGGGCCATGATACTTAGACCTGAGTGAAAAAATGGAGGCTCTAGACCCTTCCAGAGCTGAGATATTGAGATTTTTATAATGGCATAAATGCTACGTGGGATCTTAATATCTCAGCTCTGGAAGGGTCTAGAGACTCCATTTTTGCACCCAGGTCTAAGTCTCATGGCCCTCTATCAGAATCCAGAGTTTTGAGAAGATTGGAGAAACTTATTTTTTTGCACCAAAAAAAAAAAAAACATAAGGGGTACCACTGTCATTTTTTTTTGGGTCGAAATTTTTAGTTTCTCTGATCTTCTTGAAACTCTGGATTCTGATAGAGGGCCATGATACTTAGACGTGAGTGAAAAAATGGAGGCTCTAGACCCTTCCAGAGCTGAGATATTGAGATTTTTATAATGGCATAAATGCTACGTGGGATCTTAATATCTCAGCTCTGGAAGGGTCTAGAGACTCATTTTGCACCCAGGTCTAAGTCTCATGGCCCTCTATCAGAATCCAGAGTTTTGAGAAGATTGGAGAAACTTACTTTTTTGCACCAAAAAAAAAAAAACATAAGGGGTACCACTGTCATTTTTTTTTTTGGGTCGAAATTTTTAGTTTCTCTGATCTTCTTGAAACTCTGGATTCTGATAGAGGGCCATGATACTTAGACGTGAGTGAAAAAATGGAGGCTCTAGACCCTTCCAGAGCTGAGATATTGAGATTTTTATAATGGCATTAATGCTACGTGGGATCTTAATATCTCAGCTCTGGAAGGGTCTGAGACTCCATTTTGCACCCAGGTCTAAGTCTCATGGCCCTCTATCAGAATCCAGAGTTTTGAGAAGATTGGAGAAACTTATTTTTTTGCACCAAAAAAAAAAAAAAAAACATAAGGGGTACCACTGTCGTTTTTTTTTTGGGTCGAAATTTTTAGTTTCTCTGATCTTCTTGAAACTCTGGATTCTGATAGAGGGCCATGATACTTAGACGTGAGTGAAAAAATGGAGGCTCTAGACCCTTCCAGAGCTGAGATATTGAGATTTTTATAATGGCATAAATGCTACGTGGGATCTTAATATCTCAGCTCTGGAAGGGTCTAGAGACTCCATTTTGCACCCAGGTCTAAGTCTCATGGCCCTCTATCAGAATCCAGAGTTTTGAGAAGATTGGAGAAACTTATTTTTTGCACCAAAAAAAAAAAAACATAAGGGGTACCACTGTCATTTTTTTTTTGGGTCGAAATTTTTAGTTTCTCTGATCTTCTTGAAACTCTGGATTCTGATAGAGGGCCATGATACTTAGACGTGAGTGAAAAAATGGAGGCTCTAGACCCTTCCAGAGCTGAGATATTGATATTTTTATAATGGCATTAATGCTACGATGGGATCTTAATATCTCAGCTCTGGAAGGGTCTAGAGACTCCATTTTTGCACCCAGGTCTAAGTCTCATGGCCCTCTATCAGAATGCAGAGTTTTGAGAAGATTGGAGAAACTTTTTTTTTTGCACCCAAAAAAAAAAAACATAAGGGGTACCACTGTCATTTTTTTTTGGGGTCGAAATTTTTAGTTTCTCTGATCTTCTTGAAACTCTGGATTCTGATAGAGGGCCATGATACTTAGACGTGAGTGAAAAATGGAGGCTCTAGACCCTTCCAGAGCTGAGATATTGACATTTTTATAATGGCATAAATGCTACGTGGGATCTTAATATCTCAGCTCTGGAAGGGTCTAGAGACTCCATTTTTGCACCCAGGTCTAAGTCTCATGGCCCTCTATCAGAATCCAGAGTTTTGAGAAGATTGGAGAAACTTATTTTTTTGCACCAAAAAAAAAAAAACATAAGGGGTACCACTGTCGTTTTTTTTTTGGGTCGAAATTTTTAGTTTCTCTGATCTTCTTGAAACTCTGGATTCTGATAGAGGGCCATGATACTTAGACCTGAGTGAAAAATGGAGGCTCTAGACCCTTCCAGAGCTGAGATATTGAGATTTTTATAATGGCATAAATGCTACGTGGGATCTTAATATCTCAGCTCTGGAAGGGTCTAGAGACTCCATTTTTGCACCCAGGTCTAAGTCTCATGGCCCTCTATCAGAATCCAGAGTTTTGAGAAGATTGGAGAAACTTATTTTTTTGCACCAAAAAAAAAAAAAAAACATAAGGGGTACCACTGTCATTTTTTTTTGGGTTGAAATTTTTAGTTTCTCTGATCTTCTTGAAACTCTGGATTCTGATAGAGGGCCATGATACTTAGACGTGAGTGAACAAATGGAGGCTCTAGACCCTTCCAGAGCTGAGATATTGATATTTTTATAATGGCATAAATGCTACGTGGGATCTTAATATCTCAGCTCTGGAAGGGTCTAGAGACTCCATTTTGCACCCAGGTCTAAGTCTCATGGCCCTCTATCAGAATGCAGAGTTTTGAGAAGATTGGAGAAACTTATTTTTTTTGCACCAAAAAAAAAAAAACATAAGGGGTACCACTGTCATTTTTTTTTTTGGGTCGAAATTTTTAGTTTCTCTGATCTTCTTGAAACTCTGGATTCTGATAGAGGGCCATGATACTTAGACGTGAGTGAAAAAATGGAGGCTCTAGACCCTTCCAGAGCTGAGATATTGAGATTTTTATAATGGCATAAATGCTACGTGGGATCTTAATATCTCAGCTCTGGGAAGGGTCTAGAGACTCCATTTTTGCACCCAGGTCTAAGTCTCATGGCCCTCTATCAGAATCCAGAGTTTTGAGAAGATTGGAGAAACTTATTTTTTTGCACCAAAAAAAAAAAAACATAAGGGGTACCACTGTCGATTTTTTTTTGGGTCGAAATTTTTAGTTTCTCTGATCTTCTTGAAACTCTGGATTCTGATAGAGGGCCATGATACTTAGACGTGAGTGAAAAAATGGAGGCTCTAGACCCTTCCAGAGCTGAGATATTGAGATTTTTATAATGGCATAAATGCTACGTGGGATCTTAATATCTCAGCTCTGGAAGGGTCTAGAGACTCCATTTTTGCACCCAGGTCTAAGTCTCATGGCCCTCTATCAGAATGCAGAGTTTTGAGAAGATTGGAGAAACTTTTTTTTTTGCACCCAAAAAAAAAAAAACATAAGGGGTACCACTGTCATTTTTTTTTTGGGTCGAAATTTTTAGTTTCTCTGATCTTCTTGAAACTCTGGATTCTGATAGAGGGCCATGATACTTAGACGTGAGTGAAAAATGGAGGCTCTAGACCCTTCCAGAGCTGAGATATTGAGATTTTTATAATGGCATAAATGCTACGTGGGATCTTAATATCTCAGCTCTGGAAGGGTCTAGAGACTCCATTTTTGCACCCAGGTCTAAGTCTCATGGCCCTCTATCAGAATGCAGAGTTTTGAGAAGATTGGAGAAACTTATTTTTTTTGCACCAAAAAAAAAAAAACCATAAGGGGTACCACTGTCATTTTTTTTTGGGGGTTGAAATTTTTAGTTTCTCTGATCTTCTTGAAACTCTGGATTCAGATAGAGGGCCATGATACTTAGGCCTGAGTGAAAAAATGGAGGCTCTAGACCCTTCCAGAGCTGAGATATTGAGATTTTTATAATGGCATAAATGATACGTGGGATCTTAATATCTCAGCTCTGGAAAGGTCTAGAGACTCCATTTTGCACCCAGGTCTAAGTCTCATGGCCCTCTATCAGAATCCAGAGTTTTGAGAAGATTGGAGAAACTTATTTTTTTGCACCAAAAAAAAAAAAAACATAAGGGGTACCACTGTCATTTTTTTTTGGGTCGAAATTTTTAGTTTCTCTGATCTTCTTGAAACTCTGGATTCTGAATAGAGGGCCATGATACTTAGACGTGAGTGAAAAAATGGAGGCTCTAGACCCTTCCAGAGCTGAGATATTGATATTTTTATAATGGCATAAATGCTACGTGGGATCTTAATATCTCAGCTCTGGAAGGGTCTAGAGACTCCATTTTGCACCCAGGTCTAAGTCTCGTGGCCCTCTATCAGAATGCAGAGTTTTGAGAAGATTGGAGAAACTTATTTTTTTTGCACCAAAAAAAAAAAACATAAGGGGTACCACTGTCATTTTTTTTTTGGGGTCGAAATTTTTAGTTTCTCTGATCTTCTTGAAACTCTGGATTCTGATAGAGGGCCATGATACTTAGACGTGAGTGAAAAAATGGAGGCTCTAGACCCTTCCAGAGCTGAGATATTGAGATTTTTATAATGGCATAAATGCTACGTGGGATCTTAATATCTCAGCTCTGGAAGGGTCTAGAGACTCCATTTTGCACCCAGGTCTAAGTCTCATGGCCCTCTATCAGAATCCAGAGTTTTGAGAAGATTGGAGAAACTTATTTTTTTGCACCAAAAAAAAAAAAACATAAGGGGTACCACTGTCATTTTTTTTTTGGGTCGAAATTTTTAGTTTCTCTGATCTTCTTGAAACTCTGGATTCTGAATAGAGGGCCATGATACTTAGACGTGAGTGAAAAAATGGAGGCTCTAGACCCTTCCAGAGCTGAGATATTGAGATTTTTATAATGGCATAAATGCTACGTGGGATCTTAATATCTCAGCTCTGGAAGGGTCTAGAGACTCCATTTTTGCACCCAGGTCTAAGTCTCATGGCCCTCTATCAGAATCCAGAGTTTTGAGAAGATTGGAGAAACTTATTTTTTTGCACCAAAAAAAAAAAAAAACATAAGGGGTACCACTGTCATTTTTTTTTGGGGTCGAAATTTTTAGTTTCTCTGATCTTCTTGAAACTCTGGATTCAGATAGAGGGCCATGATACTTAGACGTGAGTGAAAAAATGGAGGCTCTAGACCCTTCCAGAGCTGAGATATTGAGATTTTTATAATGGCATTAATGCTACGTGGGATCTTAATATCTCAGCTCTGGAAGGGTCTAGAGACTCCATTTTTGCACCCAGGTCTAAGTCTCATGGCCCTCTATCAGAATCCAGAGTTTTGAGAAGATTGGAGAAACTTATTTTTTTGCACCAAAAAAAAAAAAAAAAAAACATAAGGGGTACCACTGTCATTTTTTTTTTGGGGTCGAAATTTTTAGTTTCTCTGATCTTCTTGAAACTCTGGATTCTGATAGAGGGCCATGAATTCTTAGACGTGAGTGAAAAAATGGAGGCTGAGACCCTTGCAGAGCTGAGATATTGAGATTTTTATAATGGCATAAATGCTACGTGGGATCTTAATATCTCAGCTCTGGAAGGGTCTAGAGACTCCATTTTTGCACCCAGGTCTAAGTCTCATGGCCCTCTATCAGAATCCAGAGTTTTGAGAAGATTGGAGAAACTTATTTTTTTTGCACCAAAAAAAAAAAAACATAAGGGGTACCACTGTCATTTTTTTTTTGGGTCAGAAATTTTCAGTTTCTCTGATCTTCTTGAAACTCTGGATTCTGATAGAGGGCCATGATACTTAGAGCGTGAGTGAAAAAATGGAGGCTCTAGACCCTTCCAGAGCTGAGATATTGATATTTTTATAATGGCATTAATGCTACGTGGGATCTTAATATCTCAGCTCTGGAAGGGTCTAGAGACTCCATTTTTGCACCCAGGTCTAAGTCTCATGGCCCTCTATCAGAATGCAGAGTTTTGAGAAGATTGGAGAAACTTTTTTTTTTGCACCCAAAAAAAAAAACATAAGGGGTACCACTGTCATTTTTTTTTGGGTCGAAATTTTTAGTTTCTCTGATCTTCTTGAAACTCTGGATTCTGATAGAGGGCCATGATACTTAGACGTGAGTGAAAAATGGAGGCTCTAGACCCTTCCAGAGCTGAGATATTGACATTTTTATAATGGCATAAATGCTACGTGGGATCTTAATATCTCAGCTCTGGAAGGGTCTAGAGACTCCATTTTTGCACCCAGGTCTAAGTCTCATGGCCCTCTATCAGAATCCAGAGTTTTGAGAAGATTGGAGAAACTTATTTTTTTGCACCAAAAAAAAAAAACATAAGGGGTACCACTGTCGTTTTTTTTTTGGGTCTAGAAATTTTTAGTTTCTCTGATCTTCTTGAAACTCTGGATTCAGATAGAGGGCCATGATACTTAGACCTGACGTGAAAAAATGGAGGCTCTAGACCCTCCCAGAGCTGAGATATTGAGATTTTTATAATGGCATTAATGCTACGTGGGATCTTAATATCTCAGCTCTGGAAGGGTCTAGAGACTCCATTTTTGCACCCAGGTCTAAGTCTCATGGCCCTCTATCAGAATCCAGAGTTTTGAGAAGATTGGAGAAACTTATTTTTTTGCACCAAAAAAAAAAAAAAACATAAGGGGTACCACTGTCATTTTTTTTTTGGGTTGAAATTTTTAGTTTCTCTGATCTTCTTGAAACTCTGGATTCTGATAGAGGGCCATGATACTTAAACCTGAGTGAAAAAATGGAGGCTCTAGACCCTTCCAGAGCTGAGATATTGAGATTTTTATAATGGCATAAATGCTACGTGGGATCTTAATATCTCAGCTCTGGAAGGGTCTAGAGACTCCATTTTTGCACCCAGGTCTAAGTCTCATGGCCCTCTATCAGAATCCAGAGTTTTGAGAAGATTGGAGAAACTTATTTTTTTGCACCAAAAAAAAAAAAAAACATAAGGGGTACCACTGTCATTTTTTTTTGGGTCGAAATTTTTAGTTTCTCTGATCTTCTTGAAACTCTGGATTCTGATAGAGGGCCATGATACTTAGACGTGAGTGAAAAAATGGAGGCTCTAGACCCTTCCAGAGCTGAGATATTGAGATTTTTATAATGGCATAAATGCTACGTGGGATCTTAATATCTCAGCTCTGGAAGGGTCTAGAGACTCCATTTTTGCACCCAGGTCTAAGTCTCATGGCCCTCTATCAGAATGCAGAGTTTTGAGAAGATTGGAGAAACTTACTTTTTTTGCACCAAAAAAAAAAAAACATAAGGGGTACCACTGTCATTTTTTTTTTTTGGGTCGAAATTTTTAGTTTCTCTGATCTTCTTGAAACTCTGGATTCTGATAGAGGGCCATGATACTTAGACGTGAGTGAAAAAATGGAGGCTCTAGACCCTTCCAGAGCTGAGATATTGAGATTTTTATAATGGCATTAATGCTACGTGGGATCTTAATATCTCAGCTCTGGAAGGGTCTAGAGACTCCATTTTTGCACCCAGGTCTAAGTCTCATGGCCCTCTATCAGAATGCAGAGTTTTGAGAAGATTGGAGAAACTTTTTTTTTTGCACCCAAAAAAAAAAAAACATAAGGGGTACCACTGTCATTTTTTTTTGGGTCGAAATTTTTAGTTTCTCTGATCTTCTTGAAACTCTGGATTCTGATAGAGGGCCATGATACTTAGACGTGAGTGAAAAATGGAGGCTCTAGACCCTTCCAGAGCTGAGATATTGACATTTTTATAATGGCATAAATGCTACGTGGGATCTTAATATCTCAGCTCTGGAAGGGTCTAGAGACTCCATTTTTGCACCCAGGTCTAAGTCTCGTGGCCCTCTATCAGAATGACAGAGTTTTGAGAAGATTGGAGAAACTTATTTTTTTTGCACCAAAAAAAAAAAAAAACCATAAGGGGTATCACTGTCATTTTTTTTTGGGGGTTGAAATTTTTAGTTTCTCTGATCTTCTTGAAACTCTGGATTCAGATAGAGGGCCATGATACTTAGGCCTGAGTGAAAAAATGGAGGCTCTAGACCCTTCCAGAGCTGAGATATTGAGATTTTTATAATGGCATAAATGCTACGTGGGATCTTAATATCTCAGCTCTGGAAGGGTCTAGAGACTCCAGTTTTGCACCCAGGTCTAAGTCTCATGGCCCTCTATCAGAATCCAGAGTTTTGAGAAGATTGGAGAAACTTATTTTTTTGCACCAAAAAAAAAACATAAGGGGTACCACTGTCATTTTTTTTTTGGGGTCGAAATTTTCAGTTTCTCTGATCTTCTTGAAATTTCTGGATTCTGATAGAGGGCCATGATACTTAGACCTAGATTGAAAAAATGGAGGCTCTAGACCCTTCCAGAGCTGAGATATTGAGATTTTATAATGGCATAAATGCTACGATGGGATCTTGATATCTCAGCTCTGGAAGGGTCTAGAGACTCATTTTTGCACCCAGGTCTAAGTCTCATGGCCCTCTATCAGAATCCAGAGTTTT
The DNA here is from genome assembly GCA_030378365.1 of Hybognathus amarus. Lineage (NCBI taxonomy): Eukaryota > Metazoa > Chordata > Actinopteri > Cypriniformes > Leuciscidae > Hybognathus > Hybognathus amarus. The sequence goes on along the minus strand of JAQIUQ010001245.1, from coordinate 20,041 downwards.
TGAGAAGATTGGAGAAACTTTATTTTTTGCACCAAAAAAAAAAACATGAGGGTACCACTGTCATTTTTTTTTTGGGGTCGAAATTTTTAGTTTCTCTGATCTTCTTGAAACTCTGGATTCTGATAGAGGGCCATGATACTTAAACGTGAGTGAAAAAATGGAGGCTCTAGACCCTTCCAGAGCTGAGATATTGAGATTTTTATAATGGCATTAAATGCTACGTGGGATCTTAATATCTCAGCTCTGGAAGGGTCTAGAGACTCCATTTTGCACCCAGGTCTAAGTCTCATGGCCCTCTATCAGAATCCAGAGTTTTGAGAAGATTGGAGAAACTTATTTTTTTTGCACCAAAAAAAAAAAACATAAGGGGTACCACTGTCATTTTTTTTTTGGGTCGAAATTTTTAGTTTCTCTGATCTTCTTGAAACTCTGGATTCTGATAGAGGGCCATGATACTTAGACGTGAGTGAAAAATGGAGGCTCTAGACCCTTCCAGAGCTGAGATATTGACATTTTTATAATGGCATAAATGCTACGTGGGATCTTAATATCTCAGCTCTGGAAGGGTCTAGAGACTCCATTTTTGCACCCAGGTCTAAGTCTCGTGGCCCTCTATCAGAATGCCAGAGTTTTGAGAAGATTGGAGAAACTTATTTTTTTTGCACCAAAAAAAAAAAAACCATAAGGGGTATCACTGTCATTTTTTTTGGGGGTTGAAATTTTTAGTTTCTCTGATCTTCTTGAAACTCTGGATTCAGATAGAGGGCCATGATACTTAGGCCTGAGTGAAAAAATGGAGGCTCTAGACCCTTCCAGAGCTGAGATATTGAGATTTTTATAATGGCATAAATGATACGTGGGATCTTAATATCTCAGCTCTGGAAGGGTCTGAGACTCCATTTTTGCACCCAGGTCTAAGTCTCATGGCCCTCTATCAGAATCCAGAGTTTTGAGAAGATTGGAGAAACTTATTTTTTTGCACCAAAAAAAAAAAACATAAGGGGTACCACTGTCATTTTTTTTTGGGTTAGAAATTTTTAGTTTCTCTGATCTTCTTGAAACTCTGGATTCTGATAGAGGGCCATGATACTTAGACGTGAGTGAACAAATGGAGGCTCTAGACCCTTCCAGAGCTAAGATATTGATATTTTTATCATGGCATAAATGCTACGTGGGATCTTAATATCTCAGCTCTGGAAGGGTCTAGAGACTCCATTTTTGCACCCAGGTCTAAGTCTCGTGGCCCTCTATCAGAATGCAGAGTTTTGAGAAGATTGGAGAAACTTATTTTTTTGCACCAAAAAAAAAAAAACATAAGGGGTACCACTGTCATTTTTTTTTTTGGGTCAGAAATTTTTAGTTTCTCTGATCTTCTTGAAACTCTGGATTCTGATAGAGGGCCATGATACTTAGACGTGAGTGAAAAAATGGAGGCTCTAGACCCTTCCAGAGCTGAGATATTGAGATTTTTATAATGGCATAAATGCTACGTGGGATCTTAATATCTCAGCTCTGGAAGGGTCTAGAGACTCCATTTTTGCACCCAGGTCTAAGTCTCATGGCCCTCTATCAGAATCCAGAGTTTTGAGAAGATTGGAGAAACTTATTTTTTTGCACCAAAAAAAAAAACATAAGGGGTACCACTGTCGTTTTTTTTTTGGGGTCGAAATTTTTAGTTTCTCTGATCTTCTTGAAACTCTGGATTCTGATAGAGGGCCATGATACTTAGACCTGAGTGAAAAAATGGAGGCTCTAGACCCTTCCAGAGCTGAGATATTGAGATTTTTATAATGGCATAAATGCTACGTGGGATCTTAATATCTCAGCTCTGGAAGGGTCTAGAGACTCCATTTTGCACCCAGGTCTAAGTCTCATGGCCCTCTATCAGAATGCCAGAGTTTTGAGAAGATTGGAGAAACTTATTTTTTTTGCACCAAAAAAAAAAAAAACATAAGGGGTACCACTGTCATTTTTTTTTGGGGTCGAAATTTTTAGTTTCTCTGATCTTCTTGAAACTCTGGATTCTGATAGAGGGCCATGATACTTAGACCTGAGTGAACAAATGGAGGCTCTAGACCCTTCCAGAGCTGAGATATTGATATTTTTATAATGGCATAAATGCTACGTGGGATCTTAATATCTCAGCTCTGGAAGGGTCTAGAGACTCCATTTTTGCACCCAGGTCTAAGTCTCATGGCCCTCTATCAGAATCCAGAGTTTTGAGAAGATTGGAGAAACTTATTTTTTTGCACCAAAAAAAAAAAAAAACATAAGGGGTACCACTGTCATTTTTTTTTTGGGGTCGAAATTTTTAGTTTCTCTGATCTTCTTGAAACTCTGGATTCAGATAGAGGGCCATGATACTTAGACGTGAGTGAAAAAATGGAGGCTCTAGACCCTTCCAGAGCTGAGATATTGAGATTTTTATAATGGCATTAATGCTACGTGGGATCTTAATATCTCAGCTCTGGAAGGGTCTAGAGACTCCATTTTGCACCCAGGTCTAAGTCTCATGGCCCTCTATCAGAATCCAGAGTTTTGAGAAGATTGGAGAAACTTATTTTTTTGCACCAAAAAAAAAAAAACATAAGGGGTACCACTGTCATTTTTTTTTGGGTCGAAATTTTTAGTTTCTCTGATCTTCTTGAAACTCTGGATTCTGATAGAGGGCCATGATACTTAGACGTGAGTGAAAAAATGGAGGCTCTAGACCCTTCCAGAGCTGAGATATTGAGATTTTTATAATGGCATAAATGCTACGTGGGATCTTAATATCTCAGCTCTGGAAGGGTCTAGAGACTCCATTTTGCACCCAGGTCTAAGTCTCATGGCCCTCTATCAGAATGCAGAGTTTTGAGAAGATTGGAGAAACTTATTTTTTTTGCACCAAAAAAAAAAAAACATAAGGGGTACCACTGTCATTTTTTTTTTTGGGTCGGAAATTTTTAGTTTCTCTGATCTTCTTGAAACTCTGGATTCTGATAGAGGGCCATGATACTTAGACGTGAGTGAAAAAATGGAGGCTCTAGACCCTTCCAGAGCTGAGATATTGATATTTTTATAATGGCATAAATGCTACGTGGGATCTTAATATCTCAGCTCTGGAAGGGTCTAGAGACTCCATTTTTGCACCCAGGTCTAAGTCTCATGGCCCTCTATCAGAATGCAGAGTTTTGAGAAGATTGGAGAAACTTTTTTTTTTGCACCAAAAAAAAAAAAACATAAGGGGTACCACTGTCATTTTTTTTTTGGGTCGAAATTTTTAGTTTCTCTGATCTTCTTGAAACTCTGGATTCTGATAGAGGGCCATGATACTTAGACGTGAGTGAAAAATGGAGGCTCTAGACCCTTCCAGAGCTGAGATATTGACATTTTTATAATGGCATAAATGCTACGTGGGATCTTAATATCTCAGCTCTGGAAGGGTCTAGAGACTCCATTTTTGCACCCAGGTCTAAGTCTCATGGCCCTCTATCAGAATCCAGAGTTTTGAGAAGATTGGAGAAACTTATTTTTTTGCACCAAAAAAAAAAAAAACATAAGGGGTACCACTGTCGTTTTTTTTTGGGTCGAAATTTTTAGTTTCTCTGATCTTCTTGAAACTCTGGATTCTGATAGAGGGCCATGATACTTAGACGTGAGTGAAAAAATGGAGGCTCTAGACCCTTCCAGAGCTGAGATATTGAGATTTTTATAATGGCATAAATGCTACGTGGGATCTTAATATCTCAGCTCTGGAAGGGTCTAGAGACTCCATTTTTGCACCCAGGTCTAAGTCTCATGGCCCTCTATCAGAATCCAGAGTTTTGAGAAGATTGGAGAAACTTATTTTTTTGCACCAAAAAAAAAAAACATAAGGGGTACCACTGTCATTTTTTTTGGGGGTCGAAATTTTTAGTTTCTCTGATCTTCTTGAAACTCTGGATTCAGATAGAGGGCCATGATACTTAGGCCTGAGTGAAAAAATGGAGGCTCTAGACCCTTCCAGAGCTGAGATATTGAGATTTTTATAATGGCATAAATGCTACGTGGGATCTTAATATCTCAGCTCTGGAAGGGTCTAGAGACTCCATTTTTGCACCCAGGTCTAAGTCTCATGGCCCTCTATCAGAATCCAGAGTTTTGAGAAGATTGGAGAAACTTATTTTTTTGCACCAAAAAAAAAAAAACATAAGGGGTACCACTGTCATTTTTTTTTTGGGTAGAAATTTTTAGTTTCTCTGATCTTCTTGAAACTCTGGATTCTGATAGAGGGCCATGATACTTAAACCTGAGTGAAAAAATGGAGGCTCTAGACCCTTCCAGAGCTGAGATATTGAGATTTTTATAATGGCATAAATGCTACGTGGGATCTTAATATCTCAGCTCTGGAAGGGTCTAGAGACTCCATTTTTGCACCCAGGTCTAAGTCTCATGGCCCTCTATCAGAATCCAGAGTTTTGAGAAGATTGGAGAAACTTATTTTTTTGCACCAAAAAAAAAAAAACATAAGGGGTACCACTGTCATTTTTTTTTGGGTCGAAATTTTTAGTTTCTCTGATCTTCTTGAAACTCTGGATTCTGATAGAGGGCCATGATACTTAGACGTGAGTGAAAAAATGGAGGCTCTAGACCCTTCCAGAGCTGAGATATTGAGATTTTTATAATGGCATAAATGCTACGTGGGATCTTAATATCTCAGCTCTGGAAGGGTCTAGAGACTCCATTTTTGCACCCAGGTCTAAGTCTCATGGCCCTCTATCAGAATCCAGAGTTTTGAGAAGATTGGAGAAACTTATTTTTTTTGCACCAAAAAAAAAAAAAACATAAGGGGTACCACTGTCATTTTTTTTTTTTGGGGTCGAAATTTTTAGTTTCTCTGATCTTCTTGAAACTCTGGATTCTGATAGAGGGCCATGATACTTAGACGTGAGTGAAAAAATGGAGGCTCTAGACCCTTCCAGAGCTGAGATATTGAGATTTTTATAATGGCATAAATGCTACGTGGGATCTTAATATCTCAGCTCTGGAAGGGTCTAGAGACTCCATTTTTGCACCCAGGTCTAAGTCTCATGGCCCTCTATCAGAATGCAGAGTTTTGAGAAGATTGGAGAAACTTTTTTTTTTGCACCAAAAAAAAAAAAACATAAGGGGTACCACTGTCATTTTTTTTTGGGTCGAAATTTTTAGTTTCTCTGATCTTCTTGAAACTCTGGATTCTGATAGAGGGCCATGATACTTAGACGTGAGTGAAAAAATGGAGGCTCTAGACCCTTCCAGAGCTGAGATATTGACATTTTTATAATGGCATAAATGCTACGTGGGATCTTAATATCTCAGCTCTGGAAGGGTCTAGAGACTCCATTTTTGCACCCAGGTCTAAGTCTCATGGCCCTCTATCAGAATCCAGAGTTTTGAGAAGATTGGAGAAACTTATTTTTTTGCACCAAAAAAAAAAAAAAACCATAAGGGGTACCACTGTCATTTTTTTTGGGGGTTGAAATTTTTAGTTTCTCTGATCTTCTTGAAACTCTGGATTCTAGATAGAGGGCCATGATACTTAGGCCTGAGTGAAAAAATGGAGGCTCTAGACCCTTCCAGAGCTGAGATATTGAGATTTTTATAATGGCATAAATGATACGTGGGATCTTAATATCTCAGCTCTGGAAGGGTCTAGAGACTCCATTTTTGCACCCAGGTCTAAGTCTCATGGCCCTCTATCAGAATCCAGAGTTTTGAGAAGATTGGAGAAACTTATTTTTTTGCACCAAAAAAAAAAAACATAAGGGGTACCACTGTCATTTTTTTTTTGGGTAGAAATTTTTAGTTTCTCTGATCTTCTTGAAACTCTGGATTCTGATAGAGGGCCATGATACTTAGACGTGAGTGAAAAAATGGAGGCTCTAGACCCTTCCAGAGCTGAGATATTGAGATTTTTATAATGGCATAAATGCTACGTGGGATCTTAATATCTCAGCTCTGGAAGGGTCTAGAGACTCCATTTTTGCACCCAGGTCTAAGTCTCGTGGCCCTCTATCAGAATCCAGAGTTTTGAGAAGATTGGAGAAACTTATTTTTTTTGCACCAAAAAAAAAAAAACATAAGGGGTACCACTGTCATTTTTTTTTTGGGGTCGAAATTTTTAGTTTCTCTGATCTTCTTGAAACTCTGGATTCTGATAGAGGGCCATGATACTTAGACGTGAGTGAAAAAATGGAGGCTCTAGACCCTTCCAGAGCTGAGATATTGAGATTTTTATAATGGCATTAATGCTACGTGGGATCTTAATATCTCAGCTCTGGAAGGGTCTAGAGACTCCATTTTTGCACCCAGGTCTAAGTCTCATGGCCCTCTATCAGAATCCAGAGTTTTGAGAAGATTGGAGAAACTTATTTTTTTTGCACCAAAAAAAAAAAACATAAGGGGTACCACTGTCATTTTTTTTTTGGGTTGAAATTTTTAGTTTCTCTGATCTTCTTGAAACTCTGGATTCTGATAGAGGGCCATGATACTTAGACCTGAGTGAAAAAATGGAGGCTCTAGACCCTTCCAGAGCTGAGATATTGAGATTTTTATAATGGCATAAATGCTACGTGGGATCTTAATATCTCAGCTCTGGAAGGGTCTAGAGACTCCATTTTTGCACCCAGGTCTAAGTCTCATGGCCCTCTATCAGAATCCAGAGTTTTGAGAAGATTGGAGAAACTTATTTTTTTGCACCAAAAAAAAAAAAAACATAAGGGGTACCACTGTCATTTTTTTTGGGTCGAAATTTTTAGTTTCTCTGATCTTCTTGAAACTCTGGATTCTGATAGAGGGCCATGATACTTAGACGTGAGTGAACAAATGGAGGCTCTAGACCCTTCCAGAGCTGAGATATTGATATTTTTATAATGGCATAAATGCTACGTGGGATCTTAATATCTCAGCTCTGGAAGGGTCTAGAGACTCCATTTTTGCACCCAGGTCTAAGTCTCATGGCCCTCTATCAGAATCCAGAGTTTTGAGAAGATTGGAGAAACTTATTTTTTGCACCAAAAAAAAAAAAAAACATAAGGGGTACCACTGTCATTTTTTTTTGGGGGTCGAAATTTTTAGTTTCTCTGATCTTCTTGAAACTCTGGATTCTAGATAGAGGGCCATGATACTTAGACGTGAGTGAAAAAATGGAGGCTCTAGACCCTTCCAGAGCTGAGATATTGAGATTTTTATAATGGCATTAATGCTACGTGGGATCTTAATATCTCAGCTCTGGAAGGGTCTAGAGACTCCATTTTTGCACCCAGGTCTAAGTCTCATGGCCCTCTATCAGAATCCAGAGTTTTGAGAAGATTGGAGAAACTTATTTTTTTGCACCAAAAAAAAAAAAAAAAAACATAAGGGGTACCACTGTCATTTTTTTTTTGGGTCGAAATTTTTAGTTTCTCTGATCTTCTTGAAACTCTGGATTCTGATAGAGGGCCATGATACTTAGACGTGAGTGAAAAAATGGAGGCTCTAGACCCTTCCAGAGCTGAGATATTGAGATTTTTATAATGGCATAAATGCTACGTGGGATCTTAATATCTCAGCTCTGGAAGGGTCTAGAGACTCCATTTTTGCACCCAGGTCTAAGTCTCATGGCCCTCTATCAGAATCCAGAGTTTTGAGAAGATTGGAGAAACTTATTTTTTTTGCACCAAAAAAAAAAAAACATAAGGGGTACCACTGTCATTTTTTTTTTGGGTCAGAAATTTTTAGTTTCTCTGATCTTCTTGAAACTCTGGATTCTGATAGAGGGCCATGATACTTAGACGTGAGTGAAAAAATGGAGGCTCTAGACCCTTCCAGAGCTGAGATATTGATATTTTTATAATGGCATTAATGCTACGTGGGATCTTAATATCTCAGCTCTGGAAGGGTCTAGAGACTCCATTTTTGCACCCAGGTCTAAGTCTCATGGCCCTCTATCAGAATGCAGAGTTTTGAGAAGATTGGAGAAACTTTTTTTTTTGCACCCAAAAAAAAAAAACATAAGGGGTACCACTGTCATTTTTTTTTGGGGTCGAAATTTTTAGTTTCTCTGATCTTCTTGAAACTCTGGATTCTGATAGAGGGCCATGATACTTAGACGTGAGTGAAAAATGGAGGCTCTAGACCCTTCCAGAGCTGAGATATTGACATTTTTATAATGGCATAAATGCTACGTGGGATCTTAATATCTCAGCTCTGGAAGGGTCTAGAGACTCCATTTTTGCACCCAGGTCTAAGTCTCATGGCCCTCTATCAGAATCCAGAGTTTTGAGAAGATTGGAGAAACTTATTTTTTTGCACCAAAAAAAAAAAAACATAAGGGGTACCACTGTCGTTTTTTTTTTTGGGTCGAAATTTTTAGTTTCTCTGATCTTCTTGAAACTCTGGATTCTGATAGAGGGCCATGATACTTAGACCTGAGTGAAAAAATGGAGGCTCTAGACCCTTCCAGAGCTGAGATATTGAGATTTTTATAATGGCATAAATGCTACGTGGGATCTTAATATCTCAGCTCTGGAAGGGTCTAGAGACTCCATTTTTGCACCCAGGTCTAAGTCTCATGGCCCTCTATCAGAATCCAGAGTTTTGAGAAGATTGGAGAAACTTATTTTTTTTGCACCAAAAAAAAAAAACATAAGGGGTACCACTGTCATTTTTTTTTTGGGTCGAAATTTTTAGTTTCTCTGATCTTCTTGAAACTCTGGATTCTGATAGAGGGCCATGATACTTAGACCTGAGTGAAAAAATGGAGGCTCTAGACCCTTCCAGAGCTGAGATATTGAGATTTTTATAATGGCATAAATGCTACGTGGGATCTTAATATCTCAGCTCTGGAAGGGTCTAGAGACTCCATTTTTGCACCCAGGTCTAAGTCTCATGGCCCTCTATCAGAATCCAGAGTTTTGAGAAGATTGGAGAAACTTATTTTTTTGCACCAAAAAAAAAAAACATAAGGGGTACCACTGTCATTTTTTTTTGGGTCGAAATTTTTAGTTTCTCTGATCTTCTTGAAACTCTGGATTCTGATAGAGGGCCATGATACTTAGACGTGAGTGAAAAAATGGAGGCTCTAGACCCTTCCAGAGCTGAGATATTGAGATTTTTATAATGGCATAAATGCTACGTGGGATCTTAATATCTCAGCTCTGGAAGGGTCTAGAGACTCCATTTTTGCACCCAGGTCTAAGTCTCATGGCCCTCTATCAGAATCCAGAGTTTTGAGAAGATTGGAGAAACTTATTTTTTGCACCAAAAAAAAAAACATAAGGGGTACCACTGTCATTTTTTTTTTGGGTCGAAATTTTTAGTTTCTCTGATCTTCTTGAAACTCTGGATTCTGATAGAGGGCCATGATACTTAGACGTGAGTGAAAAAATGGAGGCTCTAGACCCTTCCAGAGCTGAGATATTGAGATTTTTATAATGGCATTAATGCTACGTGGGATCTTAATATCTCAGCTCTGGAAGGGTCTAGAGACTCCATTTTTGCACCCAGGTCTAAGTCTCATGGCCCTCTATCAGAATCCAGAGTTTTGAGAAGATTGGAGAAACTTATTTTTTTGCACCCAAAAAAAAAAAAAACATAAGGGGTACCACTGTCATTTTTTTTTTGGGTCGAAATTTTTAGTTTCTCTGATCTTCTTGAAACTCTGGATTCTGATAGAGGGCCATGATACTTAGACGTGAGTGAAAAAATGGAGGCTCTAGACCCTTTCCAGAGCTGAGATATTGAGATTTTTATAATGGCATAAATGCTACGTGGGATCTTAATATCTCAGCTCTGGAAGGGTCTAGAGACTCCATTTTTGCACCCAGGTCTAAGTCTCATGGCCCTCTATCAGAATGCAGAGTTTTGAGAAGATTGGAGAAACTTATTTTTTTTGCACCAAAAAAAAAAAAACCATAAGGGGTATCACTGTCATTTTTTTTGGGGGTTGAAATTTTTAGTTTCTCTGATCTTCTTGAAACTCTGGATTCAGATAGAGGGCCATGATACTTAGGCCTGAGTGAAAAAATGGAGGCTCTAGACCCTTCCAGAGCTGAGATATTGAGATTTTTATAATGGCATAAATGATACGTGGGATCTTAATATCTCAGCTCTGGAAGGGTCTAGAGACTCCATTTTTGCACCCAGGTCTAAGTCTCATGGCCCTCTATCAGAATCCAGAGTTTTGAGAAGATTGGAGAAACTTATTTTTTTGCACCAAAAAAAAAAAAACATAAGGGGTACCACTGTCATTTTTTTTTGGGTAGAAATTTTTAGTTTCTCTGATCTTCTTGAAACTCTGGATTCTGATAGAGGGCCATGATACTTAGACGTGAGTGAACAAATGGAGGCTCTAGACCCTTCCAGAGCTAAGATATTGATATTTTTATCATGGCATAAATGCTACGTGGGATCTTAATATCTCAGCTCTGGAAGGGTCTAGAGACTCCATTTTTGCACCCAGGTCTAAGTCTCGTGGCCCTCTATCAGAATGCAGAGTTTTGAGAAGATTGGAGAAACTTATTTTTTTGCACCAAAAAAAAAAAACATAAGGGGTACCACTGTCATTTTTTTTTTTGGGTCGAAATTTTTAGTTTCTCTGATCTTCTTGAAACTCTGGATTCTGATAGAGGGCCATGATACTTAGACGTGAGTGAAAAAATGGAGGCTCTAGACCCTTCCAGAGCTGAGATATGAGATTTTTATAATGGCATTAATGCTACGTGGGATCTTAATATCTCAGCTCTGGAAGGGTCTAGAGACTCCATTTTTGCACCCAGGTCTAAGTCTCATGGCCCTCTATCAGAATCCAGAGTTTTGAGAAGATTGGAGAAACTTTTTTTTTTGCACCAAAAAAAAAAAACATAAGGGGTACCACTGTCGTTTTTTTTTTGGGGTCGAAATTTTTAGTTTCTCTGATCTTCTTGAAACTCTGGATTCTGATAGAGGGCCATGATACTTAAACCTGAGTGAAAAAATGGAGGCTCTAGACCCTTCCAGAGCTGAGATATTGAGATTTTTATAATGGCATAAATGCTACGTGGGATCTTAATATCTCAGCTCTGGAAGGGTCTAGAGACTCCATTTTTGCACCCAGGTCTAAGTCTCATGGCCCTCTATCAGAATCCAGAGTTTTGAGAAGATTGGAGAAACTTATTTTTTTGCACCAAAAAAAAAAAAAAACATAAGGGGTACCACTGTCATTTTTTTTTGGGTCGAAATTTTTAGTTTCTCTGATCTTCTTGAAACTCTGGATTCTGATAGAGGGCCATGATACTTAGACGTGAGTGAACAAATGGAGGCTCTAGACCCTTCCAGAGCTGAGATATTGAGATTTTTATAATGGCATAAATGCTACGTGGGATCTTAATATCTCAGCTCTGGAAGGGTCTAGAGACTCCATTTTGCACCCAGGTCTAAGTCTCATGGCCCTCTATCAGAATCCAGAGTTTTGAGAAGATTGGAGAAACTTATTTTTTTGCACCAAAAAAAAAAAAACATAAGGGGTACCACTGTCATTTTTTTTTTTGGGGTCGAAATTTTTAGTTTCTCTGATCTTCTTGAAACTCTGGATTCTGATAGAGGGCCATGATACTTAGACGTGAGTGAAAAAATGGAGGCTCTAGACCCTTCCAGAGCTGAGATATTGAGATTTTTATAATGGCATAAATGCTACGTGGGATCTTAATATCTCAGCTCTGGAAGGGTCTAGAGACTCCATTTTTGCACCCAGGTCTAAGTCTCATGGCCCTCTATCAGAATCCAGAGTTTTGAGAAGATTGGAGAAACTTATTTTTTTTGCACCAAAAAAAAAAAAAACATAAGGGGTACCACTGTCATTTTTTTTTTGGGTCGAAATTTTTAGTTTCTCTGATCTTCTTGAAACTCTGGATTCTGATAGAGGGCCATGATACTTAGACGTGAGTGAAAAAATGGAGGCTCTAGACCCTTCCAGAGCTGAGATATTGAGATTTTTATAATGGCATAAATGCTACGTGGGATCTTAATATCTCAGCTCTGGAAGGGTCTAGAGACTCCATTTTTGCACCCAGGTCTAAGTCTCATGGCCCTCTATCAGAATGCAGAGTTTTGAGAAGATTGGAGAAACTTTTTTTTTTGCACCCAAAAAAAAAAAAACATAAGGGGTACCACTGTCATTTTTTTTTGGGTCGGAAATTTTTAGTTTCTCTGATCTTCTTGAAACTCTGGATTCTGATAGAGGGCCATGATACTTAGACGTGAGTGAAAAAATGGAGGCTCTAGACCCTTCCAGAGCTGAGATATTGACATTTTTATAATGGCATAAATGCTACGTGGGATCTTAATATCTCAGCTCTGGAAGGGTCTAGAGACTCCATTTTGCACCCAGGTCTAAGTCTCATGGCCCTCTATCAGAATCCAGAGTTTTGAGAAGATTGGAGAAACTTATTTTTTTGCACCAAAAAAAAAAAAACATAAGGGGTACCACTGTCGTTTTTTTTTTGGGTCGAAATTTTTAGTTTCTCTGATCTTCTTGAAACTCTGGATTCTGATAGAGGGCCATGATACTTAGACGTGAGTGAAAAAATGGAGGCTCTAGACCCTTCCAGAGCTGAGATATTGAGATTTTTATAATGGCATAAATGCTACGTGGGATCTTAATATCTCAGCTCTGGAAGGGTCTAGAGACTCCATTTTTGCACCCAGGTCTAAGTCTCATGGCCCTCTATCAGAATCCAGAGTTTTGAGAAGATTGGAGAAACTTATTTTTTTGCACCAAAAAAAAAAAACATAAGGGGTACCACTGTCATTTTTTTTGGGGGTTGAAATTTTTAGTTTCTCTGATCTTCTTGAAACTCTGGATTCTAGATAGAGGGCCATGATACTTAGGCCTGAGTGAAAAAATGGAGGCTCTAGACCCTTCCAGAGCTGAGATATTGAGATTTTTATAATGGCATAAATGCTACGTGGGATCTTAATATCTCAGCTCTGGAAGGGTCTGAGACTCCATTTTTGCACCCAGGTCTAAGTCTCATGGCCCTCTATCAGAATCCAGAGTTTTGAGAAGATTGGAGAAACTTATTTTTTTTTGCACCAAAAAAAAAAAACATAAGGGGTACCACTGTCGTTTTTTTTTTGGGGTCGAAATTTTTAGTTTCTCTGATCTTCTTGAAACTCTGGATTCTGATAGAGGGCCATGATCTTAAACCTGAGTGAAAAAATGGAGGCTCTAGACCCTTCCAGAGCTGAGATATTGAGATTTTTATAATGGCATAAATGCTACGTGGGATCTTAATATCTCAGCTCTGGAAGGGTCTAGAGACTCCATTTTGCACCCAGGTCTAAGTCTCATGGCCCTCTATCAGAATCCAGAGTTTTGAGAAGATTGGAGAAACTTATTTTTTTGCACCAAAAAAAAAAAAACATAAGGGGTACCACTGTCATTTTTTTTTGGGTCGAAATTTTTAGTTTCTCTGATCTTCTTGAAACTCTGGATTCTGATAGAGGGCCATGATACTTAGACGTGAGTGAAAAAATGGAGGCTCTAGACCCTTCCAGAGCTGAGATATTGAGATTTTTATAATGGCATAAATGCTACGTGGGATCTTAATATCTCAGCTCTGGAAGGGTCTAGAGACTCCATTTTTGCACCCAGGTCTAAGTCTCATGGCCCTCTATCAGAATGCAGAGTTTTGAGAAGATTGGAGAAACTTATTTTTTTTGCACCAAAAAAAAAAACATAAGGGGTACCACTGTCATTTTTTTTTTGGGTCGAAATTTTTAGTTTCTCTGATCTTCTTGAAACTCTGGATTCTGATAGAGGGCCATGATACTTAGACGTGAGTGAAAAAATGGAGGCTCTAGACCCTTCCAGAGCTGAGATATTGAGATTTTTATAATGGCATAAATGCTACGTGGGATCTTAATATCTCAGCTCTGGAAGGGTCTAGAGACTCCATTTTTGCACCCAGGTCTAAGTCTCATGGCCCTCTATCAGAATCCAGAGTTTTGAGAAGATTGGAGAAACTTATTTTTTTGCACCAAAAAAAAAAAAAACATAAGGGGTACCACTGTCATTTTTTTTTGGGTCGAAATTTTTAGTTTCTCTGATCTTCTTGAAACTCTGGATTCTGATAGAGGGCCATGATACTTAGACGTGAGTGAAAAATGGAGGCTCTAGACCCTTCCAGAGCTGAGATATTGAGATTTTTATAATGGCATAAATGCTACGTGGATCTTAATATCTCAGCTCTGGAAGGGTCTAGAGACTCCATTTTTGCACCCAGGTCTAAGTCTCATGGCCCTTTATCAGAATCCAGAGTTTTGAGAAGATTGGAGAAACTTATTTTTTTGCACCAAAAAAAAAAAAAACATAAGGGGTACCACTGTCGTTTTTTTTTGGGGTCGAAATTTTTAGTTTCTCTGATCTTCTTGAAACTCTGGATTCTGATAGAAGGCCATGATACTTAGACGTGAGTGAAAAATGGAGGCTCTAGACCCTTCCAGAGCTGAGATATTGAGATTTTTATAATGGCATAAATGCTACGTGGGATCTTAATATCTCAGCTCTGGAAGGGTCTAGAGACTCCATTTTTGCACCCAGGTCTAAGTCTCATGGCCCTCTATCAGAATCCAGAGTTTTGAGAAGATTGGAGAAACTTATTTTTTTGCACCAAAAAAAAAAAACATAAGGGGTACCACTGTCATTTTTTTGGGGGGGTCGAAATTTTTAGTTTCTCTGATCTTCTTGAAACTCTGGATTCTGATCAGAGGGCCATGATACTTAGACCTGAGTGCAAAAATGGAGGCTCTAGACCCTTCCAGAGCTGAGATATTGAGATTTTTATAATGGCATAAATGCTACGTGGGATCTTAATATCTCAGCTCTGGAAGGGTCTAGAGACTCCATTTTTGCACCCAGGTCTAAGTCTCATGGCCCTCTATCAGAATCCAGAGTTTTGAGAAGATTGGAGAAACTTATTTTTTTGCACCAAAAAAAAAAAAAACATAAGGGGTACCACTGTCGTTTTTTTTTTGGGGTCGAAATTTTTAGTTTCTCTGATCTTCTTGAAACTCTGGATTCTGATAGAGGGCCATGATACTTAAACCTGAGTGAAAAATGGAGGCTCTAGACCCTTCCAGAGCTGAGATATTGAGATTTTTATAATGGCATAAATGCTACGTGGGATCTTAATATCTCAGCTCTGGAAGGGTCTAGAGACTCCATTTTGCACCCAGGTCTAAGTCTCATGGCCCTCTATCAGAATCCAGAGTTTTGAGAAGATTGGAGAAACTTATTTTTTTTGCACCAAAAAAAAAAAAACATAAGGGGTACCACTGTCATTTTTTTTTTGGGTTCGAAATTTTTAGTTTCTCTGATCTTCTTGAAACTCTGGATTCTGATAGAGGGCCATGATACTTAGACGTGAGTGAAAAAATGGAGGCTCTAGACCCTTCCAGAGCTGAGATATTGAGATTTTTATAATGGCATAAATGCTACGTGGGATCTTAATATCTCAGCTCTGGAAGGGTCTAGAGACTCCATTTTTGCACCCAGGTCTAAGTCTCATGGCCCTCTATCAGAATGCAGAGTTTTGAGAAGATTGGAGAAACTTATTTTTTTTGCACCAAAAAAAAAAACATAAGGGGTACCACTGTCATTTTTTTTTTTGGGGTCGAAATTTTTAGTTTCTCTGATCTTCTTGAAACTCTGGATTCAGATAGAGGGCCATGATACTTAGACGTGAGTGAAAAAATGGAGGCTCTAGACCCTTCCAGAGCTGAGATATTGAGATTTTTATAATGGCATAAATGCTACGTGGGATCTTAATATCTCAGGCTCTGGAAGGGTCTAGAGACTCCATTTTTGCACCCAGGTCTAAGTCTCATGGCCCTCTATCAGAATGCAGAGTTTTGAGAAGATTGGAGAAACTTATTTTTTTTGCACCAAAAAAAAAAACATAAGGGGTACCACTGTCATTTTTTTTTGGGTCGAAATTTTTAGTTTCTCTGATCTTCTTGAAACTCTGGATTCTGATAGAGGGCCATGATACTTAGACGTGAGTGAAAAAATGGAGGCTCTAGACCCTTCCAGAGCTGAGATATTGAGATTTTTATAATGGCATAAATGCTACGTGGGATCTTAATATCTCAGCTCTGGAAGGGTCTAGAGACTCCATTTTTGCACCCAGGTCTAAGTCTCATGGCCCTCTATCAGAATGCAGAGTTTTGAGAAGATTGGAGAAACTTTTTTTTTTGCACCCAAAAAAAAAAAAACATAAGGGGTACCACTGTCATTTTTTTTTTGGGTCGAAATTTTTAGTTTCTCTGATCTTCTTGAAACTCTGGATTCTGATAGAGGGCCATGATACTTAGACGTGAGTGAAAAATGGAGGCTCTAGACCCTTCCAGAGCTGAGATATTGACATTTTTATAATGGCATAAATGCTACGTGGGATCTTAATATCTCAGCTCTGGAAGGGTCTAGAGACTCCATTTTTGCACCCAGGTCTAAGTCTCATGGCCCTCTATCAGAATGCAGAGTTTTGAGAAGATTGGAGAAACTTATTTTTTTTGCACCAAAAAAAAAAAAACCATAAGGGGTATCACTGTCATTTTTTTTGGGGGTTGAAATTTTTAGTTTCTCTGATCTTCTTGAAACTCTGGATTCAGATAGAGGGCCATGATACTTAGGCCTGAGTGAAAAAATGGAGGCTCTAGACCCTTCCAGAGCTGAGATATTGAGATTTTTATAATGGCATAAATGATACGTGGGATCTTAATATCTCAGCTCTGGAAGGGTCTGAGACTCCATTTTGCACCCAGGTCTAAGTCTCATGGCCCTCTATCAGAATCCAGAGTTTTGAGAAGATTGGAGAAACTTATTTTTTTGCACCAAAAAAAAAAAACATAAGGGGTACCACTGTCATTTTTTTTTGGGTTAGAAATTTTTAGTTTCTCTGATCTTCTTGAAACTCTGGATTCTGATAGAGGGCCATGATACTTAGACGTGAGTGAACAAATGGAGGCTCTAGACCCTTCCAGAGCTAAGATATTGATATTTTTATCATGGCATAAATGCTACGTGGGATCTTAATATCTCAGCTCTGGAAGGGTCTAGAGACTCCATTTTTGCACCCAGGTCTAAGTCTCGTGGCCCTCTATCAGAATGCAGAGTTTTGAGAAGATTGGAGAAACTTATTTTTTTGCACCAAAAAAAAAAAAACATAAGGGGTACCACTGTCATTTTTTTTTTTGGGGTCGGAAATTTTTAGTTTCTCTGATCTTCTTGAAACTCTGCGATTCAGATAGAGGGCCATGATACTTAGACGTGAGTGAAAAAATGGAGGCTCTAGACCCTTCCAGAGCTGAGATAGAGATTTTTATAATGGCATTAATGCTACGTGGGATCTTAATATCTCAGCTCTGGAAGGGTCTAGAGACTCCATTTTTGCACCCAGGTCTAAGTCTCATGGCCCTCTATCAGAATCCAGAGTTTTGAGAAGATTGGAGAAACTTATTTTTTTGCACCAAAAAAAAAAAAACATAAGGGGTACCACTGTCATTTTTTTTGGGGTCGAAATTTTTAGTTTCTCTGATCTTCTTGAAATTCTGGATTCTGATAGAGGGCCATGATACTTAAACCTGAGTGAAAAAATGGAGGCTCTAGACCCTTCCAGAGCTGAGATATTGAGATTTTTATAATGGCATAAATGCTACGTGGGATCTTAATATCTCAGCTCTGGAAGGGTCTCAGAGACTCCATTTTGCACCCAGGTCTAAGTCTCATGGCCCTCTATCAGAATGCCAGAGTTTTGAGAAGATTGGAGAAACTTATCTTTTTTGCACCAAAAAAAAAAAAAACATAAGGGGTACCACTGTCATTTTTTTTGGGTTGAAATTTTTAGTTTCTCTGATCTTCTTGAAACTCTGGATTCTGATAGAGGGCCATGATTACTTAAACGTGAGTGAACAAATGGAGGCTCTAGACCCTTCCAGAGCTGAGATATTGATATTTTTATCATGGCATAAATGCTACGTGGGATCTTAATATCTCAGCTCTGGAAAGGTCTAGAGACTCCATTTTTGCACCCAGGTCTAAGTCTCATGGCCCTCTATCAGAATCCAGAGTTTTGAGAAGATTGGAGAAACTTATTTTTTTGCACCAAAAAAAAAAAAACATAAGGGGTACCACTGTCATTTTTTTTTGGGGGGTCGAAATTTTTAGTTTCTCTGATCTTCTTGAAACTCTGGATTCAGATAGAGGGCCATGATACTTAGACGTGAGTGAAAAAATGGAGGCTCTAGACCCTTCCAGAGCTGAGATATTGAGATTTTTATAATGGCATTAATGCTACGTGGGATCTTAATATCTCAGCTCTGGAAGGGTCTAGAGACTCCATTTTGCACCCAGGTCTAAGTCTCATGGCCCTCTATCAGAATCCAGAGTTTTGAGAAGATTGGAGAAACTTATTTTTTTGCACCAAAAAAAAAAAAAAAAAACATAAGGGGTACCACTGTCATTTTTTTTTTGGGTAGAAATTTTTAGTTTCTCTGATCTTCTTGAAACTCTGGATTCTGATAGAGGGCCATGATACTTAGACGTGAGTGAAAAAATGGAGGCTCTAGACCCTTCCAGAGCTGAGATATTGAGATTTTTATAATGGCATAAATGCTACGTGGGATCTTAATATCTCAGCTCTGGAAGGGTCTAGAGACTCCATTTTTGCACCCAGGTCTAAGTCTCATGGCCCTCTATCAGAATCCAGAGTTTTGAGAAGATTGGAGAAACTTATTTTTTTTGCACCAAAAAAAAAAAAACATAAGGGGTACCACTGTCATTTTTTTTTTGGGTCGAAATTTTTAGTTTCTCTGATCTTCTTGAAACTCTGGATTCTGATAGAGGGCCATGATACTTAGACGTGAGTGAAAAAATGGAGGCTCTAGACCCTTCCAGAGCTGAGATATTGATATTTTTATAATGGCATTAATGCTACGTGGGATCTTAATATCTCAGCTCTGGAAGGGTCTAGAGACTCCATTTTTGCACCCAGGTCTAAGTCTCATGGCCCTCTATCAGAATGCAGAGTTTTGAGAAGATTGGAGAAACTTTTTTTTTTGCACCCAAAAAAAAAAAACATAAGGGGTACCACTGTCATTTTTTTTTGGGGTCGAAATTTTTAGTTTCTCTGATCTTCTTGAAACTCTGGATTCTGATAGAGGGCCATGATACTTAGACGTGAGTGAAAAAATGGAGGCTCTAGACCCTTCCAGAGCTGAGATATTGAGATTTTTATAATGGCATAAATGCTACGTGGGATCTTAATATCTCAGCTCTGGAAGGGTCTAGAGACTCCATTTTTGCACCCAGGTCTAAGTCTCATGGCCCTCTATCAGAATCCAGAGTTTTGAGAAGATTGGAGAAACTTATTTTTTTGCACCAAAAAAAAAAAAAAACATAAGGGGTACCACTGTCGTTTTTTTTTTGGGGTCGAAATTTTTAGTTTCTCTGATCTTCTTGAAACTCTGGATTCTGATAGAGGGCCATGATACTTAGACCTGAGTGAAAAAATGGAGGCTCTAGACCCTTCCAGAGCTGAGATATTGAGATTTTTATAATGGCATAAATGCTACGTGGGATCTTAATATCTCAGCTCTGGAAGGGTCTAGAGACTCCATTTTTGCACCCAGGTCTAAGTCTCATGGCCCTCTATCAGAATCCAGAGTTTTGAGAAGATTGAGAGAAACTTTATTTTTGCACCAAAAAAAAAAAAACCATAAGGGGTACCATGTAATTTTTTTTTTGGGTAGAAATTTTAGTTTCTCTGATCTTCTTGAAACTCTGGATTCTGATAGAGGGCCATGATACTTAGACCTGAGTGAAAAAATGGAGGCTCTAGACCCTTCCAGAGCTGAGATCTGAGATTTTATAATGGCATGCTGAAATGGTAGTGGGTGTGTGGATTATTTCTCAGCTCTGGAAGGATCTGAGCTTCCATTTTGCACCCAGGGTCTCAGCTCATGGCCCAGGCTCTCTGCCTGCAAAAAATTATGGGGAGTTTTTTTAAAGAATTGGAGAAACTTA
>JAQIUQ010001244.1:0-12703 GCA_030378365.1 Hybognathus amarus | reverse complement strand
CATTCATCTATTCATTCATTCATTCATTCATCCATACATACATCCATTCATCCGTTTACACAGAACAGTGTTTATTGTAAGTAATATTTTTGAGGCTTCCATTGTAAGTGCTTCACTGTGTGATTCTTAATAAACATTAACAAGCTTAACTTGAACACAACAAATCCACATTAAGCGACTAAGGTGCCGTTAAAACTAAAAACCGAAAATGTTTAATGCGTTTGGTCGTTGATTTACACGACAGCGCCGCTCTGGGCCTGAAAATGCAAACTTCTGAAAACGAGTTTCACTGTAATGTGCAAGTTTTGTAAAACAATATCGGTATCGTCTTTGTGTAAACTACACAAACGAATGAATGTGTGTAAACGGTGATGTCATGCATGTGTGTGTGTCACGTGTTTATATCTTCGAAGGGTTTCTTCACAAACGTCTGGACAGAGTTGTGGTGTGAAGAGTGCTTGGCTCAGCTTATAGACCAAGATCTGGTTCACATGAGAGACACAAATACATTTGTGTCACTTTCCAGTCAAATGTTAATGTTCACACATAAGGTGCGGTGAATTAGCATGATCCGTTCAGCTGTCGGTGTGTGTGTGTGTGTGTGTGTGTGTGTGTAGCGGGTCAGATCCCCGTGGAGTGAGTGACCCGTCGCATCAGGACTCACGGAGGCCAGCTGGACTCAACTCCAGTCGAGGACCTTCTCATCCGCCAATTTACATAACAACATAACAGACTGAGTTCATTAGAACGCTGCCGTGTGTGAGTGACGTGTGTGTGTGTGTGTGTGTGTGTGTGTGTGTGTGTGTGTGTGTGTGTGTGTGTGTGTGTGTGTGTGTGTGTGTGTGTGTGTGTGTGTGTGTGTGTGTGTGTGTGTCGTCAGGCATCTGACCTCTGTGTTTCACCAGCATCTTTCATGCGGGATTATTACTGGCTCAGAAGTGTATTACACATCCTCAACAATGTTCTCTCACTGAAACACACACAGAAACACACCAAACACACTGAAACACACAGAAACACACATTGAAACAGAATATTGTTTCAGTAATATTAGGCTACATCCATGGATATTGTAGTGGAATTGGTTCATGCTCCACGCTAATTGGTAACAATGAATCTCTATCTTGAAACTTTGATGATTTACTGTAAACAGTGAAGATTGTGTGTCTGTACATTACAGTTTTTTTACAATCACTTTGTTACTATTTTCAGAACCTTGACGTCAGTAGTAGCAAAGTGATTGTAAAAAACTCTAACAGTTCTGATCATTGTGAGCAGTTGTGTCAGCTGATTGTCAGATCATTGTAAGGAAATAGACACTCATTTGAAATGTAATGTGTGAATTGCCTTTAGAAATAGTCGTGCTGTGATGTTCAGTTGTGTCATATTGAACAGGTGATTTATGCTGAATGAACAAATGATCAAAGTTTTATGTGTATTGTATCCAAGCAATTGAGAAGAGGGTTAAAGATTTGAAAATTATGCATTTTGGTTGTGAGTTTTGTGTCTAGAGTTGTGAAAATGACATCAAGGTTCTGAAAATATTAGCAAAGATTCTAAAAAATTAGCAAAGTGATTGTAAAAAAACTGTAATCGCGCTGTGACAACATGCCCCGACAGCCCCACACACTCACACGAGGACGTTATCATCACCCGGACCATATATCGCTCTCAGCTCAATATAAACACTAAATCACTTTGAAAACAAAAACGTTGGCAAAAATATAAAGTCATAATATAAATATGTAGGCCTAGATCATTTAGACATTAACAATTTTCCAACAATACTTACATAAGTCGCAGTTGACTGTTTATTAAATCATAATACAATAAACCTTGTTCTTTGTGTTTTAAATGTCCCTTATGTACGGCAATAGCACAGTTCAATTATATAATGGACATGTTTCGCGTGTATTATTGATATGCTTCATGAAAGCCTGACACAGTCAGTTCAGTCCGCCTCATCAAGCACGTGTGTGTGTGTGTGATTGTGTGTGTCGTTGATCCATCAGTGTGTGTTTGACTCTAGCGCCCCCTGCAGGACAGCAGTGCTGGTGTTCCTCCGGTGGCCTGTAGGGGGCATGATGAGCCCTTCATAGTGAACAGGGACACTTCTACCCTTGAGATGAATGAGGGAAGCATGAACGCACACGGATTTATATTATACTATTTTAAAGTGGGTATTACATCAACACTTTAATATTGATATTACATTAAGAGGGCATTTGTTATAGAATACCACTGAAATAATGTCACAGCACAAGCTTTATTGTTTACGTCTGTATTTTTCGATTTTTGAAGTTTATTTCAGGTGAAGAGTGTTGCATTAAATGCCCAGATTTAAAAAAGCAGGTGAATTTCATTCTAAAATTTCATCTAAAAATGATAAACTAAAGAATTTTTATTTTCAGTTTTGAGGTCCTCTATCACACACACACACACATTTTCTCACAAACACACACACACGCACTTCTCACACACACACACTCTCTCTCTCTCTCTCTTCTTTCAGACAGTCAGAAATCTCCACAATAGCAGCTTTACACACACATTTTATTCATATCTTCTGAAAGTTTGTTCATACATCATTCGCCTGATTTATACAACATGATTTTACGAATAGACCAATTATTAACTTGGCTTCATGTATGCAAATGAGTGCATATTTACACATAACATTTAGGAAAACATGAGCTGTGGAAAAACAGGGAGATCTATCATTTAAAGGGGTGGTCTAATGCCCAAGTCTCTGATGTCTCCAGAGTGTGTGTTTGTGTGTGTGTGTGTGTGTGTGTGTGTGTGTGTGTGTGTGTGTGTGTGTGTGTGTGTGTGTGTGTGTGTGTGTGTGTGTGTGTGTGTGTGTGTGTGTGAAGTTTTACCTCAAAATACCCCACAGATATTTATATATGTTGAAATGGTCACTTTTTGAGGGTCCCTTTTTGTGTCTGTACCTTTAAATGCAAATGAGCTGCTCCTACCGAACAGTGGACGGAGCTTCAAAAGCATATGTGTGTGTAGTTTTCAGTGTGTGTCTGTGTGATAAGAACTGCTAAAAACACACACTGGAATTTTAAAACCTGGAGTCAGAGATGGAGAGACTCAAGAAGAAGTGATGACATGTAGACAACATGTCAATGTTGATGAATATATGCAGCTGATGTGGAGTTAACTACCTTCTAGTCACTGATTAGCATATTCTGTCATGATAATTTGTAAATTGTGTTGCGGGGGCGGGGCTTATGTAAATTTTAGGGTTAGTGATGATGTCACTACCCCTGTTGTAGTCCTTAAAAAGCAATTTCTGTCAAATAAATATCTCCCTTTGCTTTGAACTTTGAGCGTTGTAACTTCGCAGATGTTGTTTATGCTCAAACAGCGACATTACACACTAACTACAGTTAGAAAGTGAAATCCTAATCAACCGCCTCTTTAAATACTCCATTGCTCCTCCTCCGTCTACTTGAGCTGCTCGGCCGCCCCGTCCCTCACGCCCGCGGACGCCACCGCGAAGAAGCATCCGGGCACCAGCGCACGCGTGAACAGCGCGAGCCACGGCACCGGGTGCGCGAGCAGCACTTCGCGCTTCTGCCGGTCCACCGTCCTCACGATCTCCCGCGCCAGACTCCCGGGACTCACGCCGTGGGTGTGCAGCCAGCTGGAGATATCTGAAACACAGCGGGTCCATCGCGCTTTAACATTACCGGACCAGAGGCTTTTGTTTACAGTTTTTTACACACAAAATACACTCGAGAAACAAATCATAGTCAGTGGCTTCTTTCCGAAACACATTTAATTAAAATCCTTAAATGTACTCGAGAAACAACAGCGACTAAGATATAGACTTTTTCCGAGAAAGTATCTTTAATGTAAGTGTAATTTTGTGTAATCTTGCTTATACTTAAAGGTTCTATATGTAACATTTTTTATAGAATGAATCCTTTTTTTATTGCCTGTGTTTGAAGGGTTTGTAGTCACACATTGCAACGATCCACTTTTCGGGTTCTGCTATTACCTCTGAACGCCAATATTCATATTTATATGTGAGGTCTCCGGGTTCGGATTCCCTGCGAAATCCACCGGATGTGACGTGTATGCGCTCCCGAGCCTATGCGACTAACCCGCTGTCTATGGACTTACCGCACTTCAGCTGACGACATGGAGTCTGATAACCCACCGAAACGTCCTGCCTCCAGCACAACACAGACTCCAACACAAACTCCACATAAATATAAAAAACAAAAAAAGTTTTATTCTGCTCAAGCTTCGTCAGGCAAAACGTGAATATTGATCGACTTACGGACGGAAACGCGGATAAACTCGAGTGCAATAGCAAGGTAAACTCTACATGAAACATGACATGAATACAAAAGAATGTTCCAGGATAACAGAAAGTCGGTGCTTAAGGATGTAACTTATTTTATTTACTAGATCTCCTGACTAACGTAACTCATCCACTACTGTCATATTGTTTATACACATTTCCAGCAGTAATGTCACTTCCTACGAATCTTACTGATACACTGAAACTGTTCAGTTTAGTTCACTAACCGTTTTCGTTATCATATTATACATTCACCTGTGTTGACATTGCTGATTGTGAAAGATACACGAAAAGTTCGAGAAATGGCTCATGCTACATCACATGTCGGCTAAATGCACAGTAGTTTATTGTAACATTATCATGGACGAGCACAGAGCATTAGTTCAACGTCAAGCTGATAAAAGTAGCCTATTATTGTACCTGCAGTGGGAGTTTACATTAGTTTCCAGCATGTTGTGTGATGAATTCGCCGTCGCGTTGAAAGTCTCCGTGTGGCCGTGTAGTGAATGCTTGCTCTTGAGATAGATCACGCACACAAGCACGAGCGCTCTTGTTGCATTCTGAAACATCCCCACTAGTGGCCGCTGAAAATCGCATAGAGCATCTTTAAATCCAGAGATGAACTGAAGTGAGGTAAAGTAGAGAATCACGATTCTGCACGAACTGAGAATCACGATTTAAAACAGAGATCACGATTCTCCCGGACGACTAAACAAAATAACATTACTAGAGGTTCTGACGAAATGTTAATTGCTGGCTGCAGTCTATGTAAAAAAATGAAATTATTTGATTTAATTTAATTTTAAACGATTCAATGAGCTCACTCATAAATAGCCGTGTTTCCACTGCAGGGCCAGGGCCGAGCCGTGTGAGTGCGTGCCAGGGCCAGTCGCGTTTCCACTGTCACTTCCGGGGCTTGACTCGGGGCCAACGGCCAGGATTTCTGGCCAGTCGAATACCATTTCGAATACCTTGGGCCAGAGGCGGCCAGCTCGGGCTAGAGGCGTGCTCAAGGTAAAAGGCGGAGTTTATCGGTGTTATGGAACGTTACTGATCTGAAGCAAGATGCACATTTCACTTTTCAAAAAGAAAAGTGAAATGTGCATCTTGAGATTAATGTGCATTTTGAGATTAATTCAAAAATCAGTGTTTTTGAATTAATCTCTTGAATTAACGATTCAATGACAAGTCACTTGTCTCCACCTACTGGTGTAACGATGTAACTGACAGTCTTTATAGAGTGGATGCAGTGACGTCACTTTCCCGGGAACACACTCTGAGTGACTGGATTTAACAAGGGAAACTTTATATTATCGTTATAAGAAGGTTATCTGGTTAAGGATCCGAATCACGAATTAACTACACGTGTCTGAATTCGGGTCTGTGCTTCACACTGCTGACCCCGATAGAATCTGATTACAGCTAATAAACTAACAAACTGATCCTCTCATTAACATAAAAAGACAAATAATTGGGTCTAATCAATACTTGACAGAATTGAATAAGGAGCGCCGGGGCACAACGTAACGCGGGGCTAGTTGTAACACGCTTGTTTTAAATACTTCCACACATGCTGGCATGACGAAACTTGGAATATTTACTAGTTGCCATTTCAACACTGTATAGAGAAAATGTGCCAAAATTCCAAAATCTTTGTAAGATATCACTGAACATTTATTTAACCATAGCAAAAGTGCATTTCTTACTTAAGTTAATTTTTCGTCTCTATTTTTTGTGTTTATTTAAAATTAGACAAATCTGATATTATTTTAATCTCCAATCTGTTGTTTAACCGTTGATTTAGTTCTTTCATGCTTCGCTAACTAGCAGAAGACACTAGCAGGGTTTAAATCACAGTTGTGCAGTTGGGGCATGTTGTAACACTGTGTTACAATGTGCCCCTATTAGAAATATGATATTATATTCTATACTTTTATGAATTCTATTGAGAAAACATGAGAAACATGTAAATAAAGACTGAGAGTCAATGCTCAGAAATTATTAAGTATTATTTTGTTTTTGAATTATGCTGTATAGCTGTGTTTTCCGATGTGTTTGTTGTCAAACTCAAAAATTAGTTTATTTTTAATTATTAAAAAATGCCGTTATTTTATATGAAAAAGTTAATAATTGTATTTTATTAAGAAAATATTTTGGTTTGACTTGCATATGTTTTTGATCAGATCAGATAGCATTTTAAGCTGTCATATGGTGATGTTACAATGTGCCCCTCACATGTTACAATTTACCCCACCTATGGGGCATGTTGTCACATTTCACTTCCATTCTTTCAGGGTAAATCAAGAAAAAGTATACACTGTATTAATAAAACAAAACCACATAATTGTGCTAGACATGTGGGAAATTAATGTGGGGAAAAAAACTCTAAACCCTAAGTAGATTTACACAAATTGACAAAGTCAAAAAGTGTTCTTTGTGCCCGCTCTCCCTACAATTAAACATTCTCTTGAATTGTCTGCTATCTATTTAATCGCT
Organism: Hybognathus amarus; assembly: GCA_030378365.1. NCBI lineage: Eukaryota > Metazoa > Chordata > Actinopteri > Cypriniformes > Leuciscidae > Hybognathus > Hybognathus amarus. The sequence goes on along the minus strand of JAQIUQ010001244.1, from coordinate 5,886 downwards.
AGGCTTGTCACAGTGCATTCTGGGATTGCATTTTTCCAGTTTTTTATAGATTAGTTAAATGTTTTCCAGGCCGTTGATAGTTCAAAACCTGCCACAAAATGTTCTTATTTTCCAGTTTTTCTTGATAATTACTATGCATATATATATATATTGCATATCCATTGAGGAAAACATTTGTGTGTGTGTGTGTGTGTGTGACACCCATTTTTTCTGCATACTTCACTGAAAATCATGAATCACTTCTAATTCCACCACTCTGTAATGATCCCTTATAATCTTGTTCACTGTGTTTTTGTAGGTGTGTATTCAACAGAAGGTGCGTGACTCAATTATTGTTCATTTTCAGCGAAGGTGTGTCTGGAACCAGTGTACAAAAGGGTGTATTCCAGCATTTTTACTTTACAAACTGAACAACTAACTTCAGGTAACTGTGTGTTCCTGCTGCTACTCGACAGCGAGTCACTCACAGGCCCAGAGGGGGTTGGTGGGCGGGGCTTTGGTGGGCGGGGCTTCGGTGGCCTCAGTGGGCGTGGCGTTGATGAAGGTGTGGCTGATGGTGCTGACGGAGATCCCGTACTCCTCCACCTCCGCTCTCAGACAGTCAAAGAACGCCTGGACCGCATGCTTGGAGGCAGCGTCTTCAACACACAGAAATCAAAATTTACCATTCTTTTTTTCTTTTATGGAATATTGCAGTGTTTATTATAAACGATTTAGTTGTTTTTGATAATCTTAAATCAGAATGATAACGACTCTCTTCTCTGATGATGTGGGCGGGGCTATAACCTGTCACTCAAATGAAATCTACCAATAGTAAACCACCACCATCCAATCGACTCCACCCAGACACAATCAAGCCCCAGCCCACATGTGTTCTTGTTTCACTCCATCCAGTTTTTAATGTTGTTTATGTGTCTGTGTGGTGTTTTTAATCCGCTTTGAGACCTTGTAACCAATCAGAGCAACGTGTGATCGCCAACCAGTGGATTCTCTAAATGAGTGAGTGGAGGCGGGGCTCATTTGCATATTCATAGAACCGCGCATACTAAATGAGGCAAGGGTGTCTAAAGTTACATTCAAGATATTCAACACAACAAGAATTATTTTCAAGGAAAAAAAACATTTTTGTGATCAAAGTTGACTTTTAGGGGATACGAATGATGGACTACAGGGTTGAGTTTAAGGAAAGTGACTCTCACAGCAGCTCCGAAACGGAGAGACCAGTTCCCCTGGATGCTGTTGACCAACACAAACTGACCCGTCCGTCTAGTGATCATCAGCGGCAGGACGCCTGCAACAAACAAGCAGCTCGTTTTATCATCATTCCACCAGTAAACCACGGCCACCAGTTCCTCCACTGTAAAAAATTAAATCTGATACATTTACGGTTTAGAAAAACAGCTGCTGTGTTTGCTAGAAATTTACTGTAAAAATACAGTAGCAACATGTTAGGTTTTACAGGCGTAACTTAAATTTACCAGCTCACGACAAGCCACTTAATTATTATTAATATACAGACTAAACACCATCATGGTAACACACATGGTCAATTCCAAAACCTGTAAATTTAACAGTATTTTACCGTAAAATAACATTACATGTATATGCTTAGATCTATCGCAGTTATTCAACGTAAACTTTCTGTTAACCAATTAACAGTTTTTGACTGTAGATGATTTTTTTTACCGTTAAATCCCGATCATGTTCCGCTGTGTACCTTTGGCCAGTGTGATGGGCCCAAGTAGTTGACGTCCATGACGGTTTTGTCCATCTCTAGGGAGAGATCCTGCACGGGTGCTTTGACCTTCATGCTGCTGTTGCAAGATCAACACGTCCACACACCCGTAACACTCGCAGATCTCCGAGATCGAGTTCGACAGGCTCTCCGATATCGCTGAAGTCCAGCAGAACCAGCTTCGGTGTGAAGGTCTGCGAAGCCAAGAGGACCGATAGAAGGAGACCAGATTATCTTTGAATTATCTTTGAGGTCAGTAAGACAAGAAATAAAACTTTCAATTACAAAGTACAATTTAAAATATATTAAAATAGAAAACAGTTCAGCATTATTTTCACAGTATTACTGTTTTTACTGTATTTTTGACTAAATAAGAGACTTTAGAAGCAACTTCTTTCAAAAATATTAACACCAAACTTTCTATAGTGATATATATACACAAAAAATGCTTAAAAAAGTAAGTAACCTGGTTGCCTTTAAAATTTTAAGTTCATTGAACTGGAAAAAATATTAATTTAATCATCAGAAACTCAAAATAATAAGTTATCTCAACTAAATAAATTATATAAAGTTGATTTGACAAAAGAAAATATGTTGTGATAACAAATCTATATATATTTGAATGTTATATGTAATGTTATTTATTATTTATATTTAATTAATCTTATGTTTAAATAAATATATAAAAAATAATATTCAGTATTTTAATATATTTCATATTATTATTTTAAAATAAACAAATTATATTATTTATATTTATATAAAGATTATATATATATATATATATATATATATATATATATATATATATATATAAAAACTTTAAAAAAGGAATATACTTTATATATCTTTACTGGACCAACATTATTTTCTGCAGTGTTCTTTGATCATATTAGCAGTGAGTGCTTTTAATGATTAATGTCTTTATAGACTGCAGTCATAATTGAATAGGTTTGACTCATAATAGCATTTGAAAGTGTAACCATTGCTCGTGGCCGTATGTGATTTTGGCATAATAAATGGTTAACATGTTGTTTGTGATGCAGCGGAGAGGAACAGCGTTTCAAGAGACTCGTGGACATTCAGCTGTCAGGAAATCCTGCTATTGTTCATGACAGAGGAAGAAACGCTGACAGAGACACAGACACGGTTTGAACTAGAAAAACCCTGAAAGTGGAAGACTGCATGATCAGAGTGAGAGAATGTGAAGCCTTTTATTTTATGTGTTTCCAAGGTCTGATGTTTAAGGGATAGTTCACCAGAAATGATTTACTCACACCGAAGCCATCTTAGATTTATATGACACTCTTCTTTCAGATAAATACAATCAGAGTTATATAAAATATTCTGGCTCTTCCAAGATTTATAATAGCAGTGAAATAGCATAAAAGTGCATTTATCCATCAGTAAAAGCTGCATCTATCCATCATAAAAGTGCATCTGTCCATCATAAAAGTGCATCTATCCATCATAAAAGTGCATCTGTCCATCATAAAAGTGCATCTATCCATCATAAAAGTGCATCTATCCATCAATAAAAGTGCATCTGTCCATCATAAAAGTGCATCTGTGCCATCATAGAAGTGCATCTATCCATCATAAAAGTGCATCTATCCATCATAAAAGTGCATCTGTCCATCATAGAAGTGCATCTATCCATCATAAAAGTGCATCTGTCCATCATAAAAGTGCATCTATCCATCATAAAAGTGCATCTGTCCATCATAAAAGTGCATCTGTCCATCATAAAAGTGCATCTGTCCATCATAAAAGTGCATCTATCCATCATAAAGTGCATCTGTCCATCATAAAAGTGAATCTATCCATCATAAAAGTGCATCTGTCCATCATAAAAGTGCATCTGTCCATCATAAAGTGCATCTATCCATCATAAAAGTGCATCTATCCATCATAAAAGTGCATCTATCCATAGTAAAAGTGCATCTATCCATCATAAAAGTGCATCTATCCATCATAAAAGTGCATCTATCCATCATAAAAGTGCATCTGTCCATCATAAAAGTGCATCTGTCCATCATAAAAGTGCATCTGTTCCATCATAAAAGTGCATCTGTCCATCATAAAAGTGCATCTATCCATCATAAAAGTGCATCTGTCCATCAGTAAAAGTGCATATATCCATCATAAAAGTGCATCTGTCCATCATAAAAGTGCATCTGTCCATCAGTAGAAGTGCATCTGTCCATCATAAAAGTGCATCTGTCCATCAGTAAAAGTGCATCTGTCCATCATAAAAGTGCATCTGTCCATCATAAAAGTGCATCTGTCCATCAGTGAAAGTGCAGTGCATTGTCCATCATTAAAGTGCATCTGTCCATCATGAAAGTGCATCTGTCCATCATAAAAGTGCATCTATCCATCATAAAAGTGCATCTATCCATCATAAAAGTGCATCTATCCATCATAAAAGTGCATCTGTCCATCATAAAAGTGCATCATATTCCATCATAAAAGTGCATCTGTCCATCATAAAAGTGCATCTGTCCATCATAAAAGTGCATCTATCCCATCAGTGAAAGTGCATCTGTCCATCATAAAAGTGCATCTATCCATCATAGAAGTGCATCTATCCATCATTAGAAGTGCATCTGTCCATCATTGATCTGGGTTAATGGGAGGCCTTCTGAAGCCATGCGACTGTGTCAGAAAAATAACTCGCTTCCGGCCAAGCAAACATGCGTTATCCCACTAAGTCTAAGCCCAACTTGGAAGAGACCAGGACATTTTTTAATACAAACTCTGACTGAACTGAAAAAGAAAAATGTCATATACACCTTAGGATGAGGGGTGGGTAAATCATTCTAAGCTAATTTCTATTTCTTGGATGAACTATCCCTTGTTAAGTTAGAGTTGGTCTGTCTGTACTGTCATACTCGCTTTCTACTGGGTGTCTAATTCCAGCTGCTCGGCGAATCGTACAGAGAACTGAAGACTTTTGTCCCAGCTGGGCCCAGCACCCAACTAACCAGCCTGACCCCAGACCGCCGATGAAACAGTCTGGCACACTGCTGAAACAGACACCAGACCGACACACAGATCAACAAACAGACACACAGACGGACACAAGCCGACACACAATCAGCACCAGCAACAGCAGCAGATAAACACACAACAAACACACAGATAAACACAGTGGACACACAGATCAACACACGACCGACACACAGACCAGACACACAGACGGACACACAGCCGACACACAGTCAACACCAGGATGAGACACCAGAGCAGCACGCACAGGATAAACACACAAGACAAACACACCAGGATATGGGCACACAACAGACCACACAAATGGACACACAGATCAACACACGATCAACACCAGAGACCAACACACAATCAACACACAGATCAACACACAAGCCGCAACAGATCAACACCAGATCAACACACAGTCAACACACAACAGAACACACAGTAGACACACAGATCAACACCAGACAGACACACAATCAACACACAGACCAACACACAGATCAACACACAATCAACACACCAACCGACACACAGACCAACAACAACACACAGATCAACACACAGATCAAGACACACAGATCAACACACAGATATTTCAACACCAACCCGAACACACAGGTGGACACACAACCAACACAGATTGCAACACACAGAGTCAACACACAGATCAACACAATCAACACACAGATCAACACACAGATCAACACACAGATCAACACACAATTCAAACACACAACAGAACCACACAGATCAACCACCAACAATCAAGAAGGAGGAGAAACACTGAGAACACAGAGCAGACACTCAAACTGAAGCCGTAAGCTGCAACAGCAACTGGTGGCCAATTGGGCCTCATGGCCCAGATTAAAGAGCAACACTGGTCAGGTCTGATACTTAGATTTGATCCATGTGTCTGCTCTAAAAGGATTAAACCTATCTTGATCCAAAGCATGTAAGTTTTATGACCGTTTAAATGGAAATTAAATTTTCAGGTCGATGTTGGGAAAAAGTAGGAAGAAATGGATTAGCTGACAAGAATATAATTCATACGGTGAAATCAAGGAATGAAAAAGAAAGACATTTTCAATAGACACATCACCCATGTCTCCCTGTCTACTTGTAGATACGAATTATCTGAAGTTCAGTAGAAA
>JAQIUQ010001243.1:0-29915 GCA_030378365.1 Hybognathus amarus | reverse complement strand
ACGCCGTAGATGCTTTTTTCGGTTGCGTGAAAGCCGGGCAACCTCCTCGATCTTCGTCGCACATGGCAAGTTTGTCATTCTCTGCGCCCACAAGCTGGTGTTTATCGGTGACACTTATGTCAAGACAGGCCACGGTGGCAGAAGTGGCAAATCTGTGCTCATGAACTTAAGCAGAGCGTCTTATGCGAGATGCTAAAGACAGTCGTGAGTGCCACTAAAATAGCGGCTCTCCACTATCCCAACACAGCTGCTGTGCAGGAAATGGTAGATCGCGTGACGAGACCTCTCACATTTGGCACAACAATTTAAAGTGCAGCTCTCACAGATGGTCGATTGTGATGTCATCAACATCCTGAACAAAGACTTGTTTTAACATGCATATATATTTATACTCATTCTTATGTAGATGCATCACTGAAAGTTGTCATTTGTAAATAGTCCTGCTCTCTTTCTCTGTGTAAATATTTGGCTCTTTATTTTCTGTAGATTTGTTTTTATATAATTATTATGATAATAATATTAACTGTATGAATAGAAAGGATTGAGATTTGCATTTGTAAAGTGACCATTAACATTCCTGATCGTTTTGTGTATTAGGCACCTTACAAATTGTCCTTAACTGCTAATTGTTGTGTATTGTGTATTGCTGAATGCCAGAACCTACAAAAGAAAAATAGTGTGTTTTGTACGTGTGCTGTATTGTGTGACACACACTCTGCTGAGAGTATGGTATGAACAAAGTAAAATGTTTCTCTGTCTTTGCTATAGAAATGGTTTCACTTGTTTTTTGTTTGGGAATTTGGTAAATCTCACAAAACCTGTCCGGAATGGGCCCAGGTCATATTTCACTATAAAATCTAAAAGAAATAATATTTAGTTGTATTTATATTTAGCTATCATGGCAGTATTTTATTACTTTTAATTTATGCTTATATATATATATCTATGCTATATATATCTATGCTATATATATATATATATATATATATATATTAGAGTAAAAAAGTTATGTTTATATATATTTTTAAATTTTATTTTTAATTTTATTTTCATTTTTTTTTATTTTTAAATTTTATTTTTTTTTTAAATTATTTTATTACTTTTAATTTATGCTTACTTAAATAAAATAATATCTGTAATATATATATATATATATATATATATATATATATATATATATATATGTATATACATATACATATATATATATATATATATATATATATATACATATAGCTATGGAAAAAATTAAGGTCACTGCCAATCAGCAGTTGCTCTGGATTTATTATTTATAATTTTTTAGTCTCTTAATTTTTTCCATAGCTGTATATTAGAGTAAAAAAAAGTTTACTCTAATATATATATATATATATATATATATATATATATATATATATATATGTTAGAGTAAAAAAAAAGTTATGGTTTTTACCAAAAAAAAAAATATAGAAATTTTGAAAAAAATGCAAATTATATATAATAATCCTTCCTTTTGATTTTGTGGCGAAACGTGATCTAGACATTCATTCTAGTATCACAGCATTGCTAACAAAGTAGCAAAACCGTGTTAAACGAACGCGAAATCAGGCAGCAGCAAGGAAGACATTTTCCCAAGAGTTTTACCCCGCCATAACTTAGATGTCCCACCGATCCATAATTCCTAAAGTATTATCAGATGATCCAATTGGACAGATATAATCTGATAAAAAAAGACCTTAGATGGATGTGAGCTTCCCAAACCATCTCTGTGGACCTTGGTGACTAATACTTTCCATTCCACACTGTAATGAAATGAGCATGTATCATTGCTCATGTGGGTTAGCGGCGGTGATTGAGAGGCCACGCCGAGGGGATGAGGAGTTAGTCGAGCACGGCCTGAACACACTGCCACACCACATCATCATTAACATTACCCTGCTGGCACATCCTGAGACCTGCACTGGGAACATCACATGTCTGCCCAGTCCAATTTACTAGGATTTTTATTATGCCATCTCATCTGAAAGGCCTTTTTCTCTCATCTAACAATGTTTGGTACAGATGCTCATGCTGATTTAGCTTGTGGGCTGTGGTGAGATGAAGGACATTAGCTCATGTAGCAGGTGCTCTGTGGCTCTCGGCAGCCAGTTACACCAGCGGATAACGGCCAGGTTTCTGACGATCGATGATCCCTGCACACTGCGCTCATTATTAAGACATTTGTTATGTATAGTAACAGTATTATATTATTTTTACATGACTTAAATTAATATTCCAGATTGTGTACAACACTCTGTGGACTCGATTTACAACAAAATATGAGCTTAATTTAACCCACAATTCACTCACTTGTACTTCAATTGAATTATTTAGAAAATTAATAACTTGCTTAATTGTAAATTATTATATGAAACGCAGGTAACTCTTTACAAGGTCTCATTTGTTAACCCTAAAACCGTAATCTGGACAAAAGTGGCAAAAAGTTTTGATTTATTTTTTTAAATACTCGACTAGCGGTGCAAGACTTGGCTACTTTTCCAAAGTTTGCCTCCTGAACACACACAATTTTTTTTTACTAAAAAACTAATTTAGAGCATTCTAAAATAAGCCAAAATAAGACAACAGGTGACAGTAAAGTCACTTCATCTTTAGGTTTTAGCTCTAAGAACTTATTGGAATGATATTTTAATTAAATTAAATTAATAAAACTACATAGTAATTTATTTACATAGAAAATATGGTACTCTTTGAAGTAAATAAATTCAAAAATACCCCAAAATAAAAAAAATAAAAAATACATAAATGGATGGACAAAACTTTATCGAAGATACAAGTGCAGTGTGTAGATTTTAGCAACATCTAGTGGTTTGGTAGCGAGTTGCAGTAAGGACTCAGCCCACTGCTCACCCCTCCCTTTCGAAAAAGCTACGGTGGCTAAAACAGGACAAACATATCGTCGTCTGAGACAGCAGAGAATAGCCAGAGTAAGCCAAGTTTCTGTACCACAGTCCATTATAAACCACACCATGGATAAAGTTTACAAAGCCATAGTCAGAGGATCAAGATCATAATATTAGTAATCAGCTGATTGTCTCACAAACGTAACCAGCACATTTCTACCCACATAGCAAACCCATAATACAGCGAGGGAGAAGAACCACATGAAATTATGCAACTATATTTTTTTCGATAATTTTTTCTCATTTAAAGGTTTAACACATTTTGTTAAATAAACCCTTCGAAATTGACAAATTGCTCAAATTGTTTGCATGTAAAAACAAACGGGAATCATGATGCATTGACACCCTAAACATGCGTCGCACTAGATAGCTTGCTGACGATTCTGAAATTTTGGTCAAGCGATTTTTGCTGCATGTGAAAAACAACAAGCTTCAATGATTATTCATATATGGATGAATTTATATTTAAAAAGGGTGGTTAAAATTCCTCAATGGTTGTGTTAAACAACAAAGCATGATACAAACTTTCCATGAATACCTTAAAGAATCACACCAGCCTGTGGATAATAGACATCTGATCACCGCTTTAAGCTAAAACGGCTTGCCATAGCATTCTGCATGAACAGAAGTTCATCCGCCTACAAAACTAGACCCAGCCATAAGGGACATTTATACAACTTAAGTTTACACACATGTATTGAATTCATGTTCAAGCTTCAAACCATCAGGAACATCTGCTAAATGTCCATGCAAGAGACACTGATGGGACTTGAGTTCATTCAGAACAGAAAAACATCTTCAAACAACACGTAAATTATGTTGAAACGAAACTTCACATTCTTTTGTGCTTCTAGGACATTCTCCCTCCAAATAAACTGCTCTTTTGGGCATGGTAATGAATGCTAAAGATCTTGCTGGGAATGAAGGAATGCCTACTCGCAAATCTCTGTAAAAGCATCGGTATCCACTGACTGGCACTTACACGTAATTAACGATTTAAACACTTGCCACATTCAGGGACTAAGTTCTCCTCTGGGAAACAAAAGAAAAGAAAGCCTTTTGAGAAAAACTTTCATTAAACATGGTGAGGGAGCGGTAAATTCTTCCCATCACTCTCTCCAAACCCTTTCCTGGTGATTTATCTGGCTCTTATAATGGCATTCTGTGGTCTTGGATGTGTCTCGAGGTCGATCTGCACTGAATTAAAGAGCCTGAAGAGGGAGAGGAATGACTTATCCAATCAATGCATCACTTCACTGCTCACACTAAATAAGTCAACCAATCAGAGACGCCACAACAGATACTCCTTCAACAGCTCATTTTAGTATTCAGGAAACTCACAAGGATAAAGTTGCACCATAATCGTTTGAAACTTACATAATGCAAAATATGAGAACAAAAAAATATAGTAGATTTTGATTTTAGGTAGCATATATGCTGAAAAGTATTTGACAGAAGTCTGCACTGCAGTAGCCTATCACGATGCAATTATGGAAATATGTACTTTTCCATGAGAACATATGTGAATATGCAATAAACATTTCCAAACCCTTCTAAAACCTGTCTTGACCCCTGATTTTGACATGCAACAGCAGACAGGTGTTCTTTTAGCAATAATGTTGTTGTGAGGGAGCCAGTACTGCAGTGATCATGTTTTGGCGTGTAACAAACATTGACAACAGAGATTTGTGGCCCTGTCATTGCAACAAACGCAAGAGCATGGTGAAGAAAAGAGAAGTGGAAGGACTGACCTGTGAATCCAGTGGCGAGCAGAGAGAGCAGCGCTGGCGATGTCATTTCCGTGGCTTACCACAACCATTTCCTGTGAAGTATTCTAAGGCCTCAAAATTACAGCTTCTGTGCATGGCAAAGCCTGTTACCTCTTTCATTTCGTAAAAGCTGCATATATTTCAATAGGTTGTATAATGTGGACCGAAAGAGGGGTAGGCACCTCTCTTTAAAAATACTGACAGTTTCTGCAGAAGTGCGCTAAATCTTGCGTGTCTGGTCAAAAATTGATGGCCAAGATCTTCTGGGCTTTTTCATTTGATTTAACCAGCGTGTATTTCACCATGTTTTAAAATCATATGGATATGGAGAAGTGCCGAGAACACACTCGGTAAAGATAATGAATTGACCGCAGCTGCAGGCACATTATACATGATGGCCGTACACTACACGGGAGCGTACACCAGGGGGCGCTCGGGAGATCACCGCGAGGATATTTAGCTACAAAATATTTAAATATTTATTCAAAGAATAGAATAGTCACTGACATACAATATTATCTACCCAAGCAATATATGTATTGTTTAAATAATATACCTTAGCTTTATAGAGTAATCACAAATAAAGTCCAATAAAGCCTCTAACGTGACCCCGTCGTTTATCTAGATACCTATTGTATACCCCAATAAGTCAGAATCTTAATATCTAATATTAAATATTAAGTCTAAAATACATGGTGTTAATTGTAAAAATAGGGAAAATATTATTTAGACTCAATGTACCTGACCAATCAGGGCAACTACCGGAAATCTGAGCCACGCCCATTTCGTTACAGATAAAAGTTACCTGAATGCTTTTTTCATAACTGTTAATGTGACGTAAAATTCTTACCATTATTAAATTACATTTAGAAGTACACTATAATTAATTGCGGTTTAATATGGCAAACCTTACAAATACTATGTTAATATATGCAGCTGCCAGTTAATATATGGTCTTTCTTTATGTTTTATTTTCTAAAAGGTAAAACAAGTGCATTTTCGGGACCTGCTTGTTTTTGCTTGCAATACTGCCATCTTGTGGACATTTTCAGTAGTGCAGATAAATCACTTATAGGCCTACACGTTGCAAGTGCACAAACGGTGACCGAACCGAAGTGCTTTGCATTTGTTGACGATTATTTGTAAACATTATATTAAAATGTTTGAAAAGAAACTTCAAGACTTCTTGTATTATTTTATTTGCGTTCTGCTGCTATTTATAGTTGCGCTACATTATCACTTTAGCGGAAGTTTACACGTTTACATTTTACTGATTCATGATTCAAGTCCACAAAGGGTGATTATAGTGCTTTAGTTAACAGTAATGTGTTATATAATATAAAATATTATTTAAACAAATCAGTTTAAAGTTACAATCGAGCGAATTGCACCCCATGTTGTTTGAAAATAAACGTTCTAGCGCTTGCTGTATCATTTTATTCGTATATTACTGCCACCTTGTGGATATTTTTAGTAGTGCCGCAAAATGTTTGTATAAAATTAAAAACCTGTAATATTGAGTTAATACATGCAGTAATTAATATTTTTTTAATAACATTTTTCTCTAAAAGTGTTATTAAAGCAAATCAGTTTATTCAGTTATAATCTAGAAGCAAATTGCATGTTTCCCCATTGTTTGAAAAAGAAACTTCCAACACTTATTATTGTCGCTGTATTATTTTATTTGCATTTTACTGCCTCCTTGTGGACATTTTTAAGCGTCCTTATCACTTTAGCGTAGGTTTACACGTTTACAATTACTGATTCAAGAAGTCCACAAATGGCGATTTTGCTTTAATTAATGATAAATCATAATTCATTACCATTATTAAAAGCAGACCCAATGAATAGTATAATTGATAAGAATTAATATTGCAAATCTACTCATTTTTCGAGTGGTTGAAAGCAAACTTCACAACACCGCCAGGGCAGACATCGCTGTGTGACTTTAGTTTATGGATTTTATTCACATTTGACTGCCATCCTGTGGACAATTTTTGTATTGCAGCAGAATCACTTTAGCGTATTTTTTCATGGTTACTTACTGATTAAAGTCCATAAAAGGCGATTTTGCTTTTGTTACTGAGACGTACAATTACAACTTTTAATTGACATTCAAAATTAGGCCGTATTAATTCTATAATTAATAGTTTAACACACCAAAGCTACTTTTATTAAATAACTGCAAGTAAAAATAGGGTCATTCTATTTCTCTCTCTAAAATACTGATAAAAAACAGTCAATTTAAATGTCTAATCTAGGCGTTTTTTTGGGTGTTTATGATTCATAGATATATATAAATATAGGTTACTTATTAGTAGATGTTTCAGTACACATCGTTGGTTTGAGTGACCTTCAAATCCGCTGGCTGTATTTTATTGTATTCGCATTGCACTGCCCTCTTGTGGACACATTCAGTAGTGCAGCAAAATTGTTCCATCAAATTAATATTGCAAGTCAAAATTATGTGTTTTATGAACCAGAGCTGATTATTTAAAATACAAAACAACACACTAGTGTGCGAATTATTTGTTTTAAAATAATAATATGTATTAAAATAAAATTAATTCACAAACAACTTAATTGTTTTATTTAATATATTTATTATGAAGAGGGGAAAATCTACTGTCATAAAATGAAAAAAAAATATATAACAATACATGTGACCATCTATGTTGCTGATAACAGCATTTCACTAGAAGTTGACCTGCACAGAGTTTCACACACAGGCAGGCTGAGACTGACCTGGGGTCAGTGTGGCATTTTTAGCTCTAATGCATTAATAAAGCTGGGAATTGCAGGCATACTGAGATCCATCCACTCAAACAGGACGACTTCAACTCGAGCCAGAGGCACAAGAGCGGGGCGGGAGCGACCGACGGCGGCCGTCTTAAAGCACTAACGCTGGGAGCAATGGGAGACATTTTACAAAAACATTGTATCGGGGCAAGTCTTAACATCGTTTGGGTGTGCAGTTCAGTCAAAATGTTTGTTTCCTTCCTAACATTTCAACCCCAAAGAAATAAAGAGGATTTCATTGCACGTGTCGGAGTCAGTCGGGTGTCAGTGTGAACAGTGCTGTCAGCTGACTGATATTTGATCGTTCGTCAGTATGATTTTGTGAGCTCGAGTAATAAGAATAGGTAAACGGTAACAAATTCATACTGGATACGCTCTCACACATATTTACACATCCATGCAGCTGGAACCGAGGGCAGCAGCGGTCGGAACATGAACGTGTGGCTGAAGGTTCATACTAAAAACATGACTTCACACAGGCCGAGTGTAACCATGATGACTGAGCCGATGTGGAGGAGAGCACAGGTACAGATGTGGAGGAGATCTTGGGTCAGGCTCTATGTAGTGCTGTCAGGAGGACGACCCGTTGGCGGGCGGTCTTGGGACGGTGGCGGGTGTCGAGGGCGAGCTGCGTTCACTCTCAGACTCGGACGGCTCGGTTTCTGCCTGTGGGGAACCGGTGTCACCCACCAACTCCCGCAGGAACTTAAACTTGGACAGGAAGAGCTGCCACACCACGTACCACCCTGCACACACGACCGACACACTACAGTAACTGCAGTAAAAAGTTATATTTGCTCTTTTATGTTGGTTCACACTACAGCATTTACATACATGAAGCACAGATTTGCAAATTTATGTGTATTTAAAGCCCTTCAGATTAGAGCCAGACCGAATATATCGGCATGCCGATATTATCGGCCGATATTAGACATTTTCCAAACTATCGGTATCGGCAGTTATAATGGCCGATAAATGAATATATCACAAATAAAAAATAAAAACGGACGAAACACGCTTGAACCATGCCATGAGTGTTGGAGTTGTATAGTTTGTCCACCAGAGGGCACTCTACACCATCCCTGTTGGCAACACTCGTTGAGTTGGTCACGAGACATACATTGCTTGAATAACAATTAAAAGAACATCCCCATCAGTACGGAATTAGCTAGTAATAATTATGTTACGTTGTTACATTGTAGTTGACTGACTGTTTCTTTAACTTTTGACAATGTGACTGAAGTATTTCTTTAATAGCGCGTGAAAGTTATAGCATTGAGACTAATCATCTCTCCTTGGCCTGTTATATTGAAAATGTATGTTTTACACTTTGCAGTATGACGAAATTCATTGCTAAATTATGGCTCATCATAGACTAGCTAACCACAAAGCTAGCTAATGCCACTATCATCAGTCTGTTCTGTTGTGAGAATAAAAGAAACAAGTTTCTTTTTTAAAATGCATGATCATAATATTTTAGTTAAAACTCATACATAGCTACAAATAACTAATGTTAGGGAAATCTGTTAATGTTTTTTGCGCGTTTCGGAAAAAAAAAATATCTGCCGATATATCGGCATATCGGATTTTAAAACCAAAATATATTTGTATCGATCGGCCTTCAAAATCCTTTATTGGTCGGGCTCTACTTCAGATGCCTCATGGGAAAAACTCTTTAATAAGCTTATTATTAAAAGAATATTATATGTTTTTACTGCAGTTAATCTCAAGAAATGTTTCTAATAACCCATTTTCACCCATGTAATCTGTACATTTGTAATTATAAATATTATAATAACATCATAAACAAAAAACATTTTCTCACAAATACATTTCTTAATAAAGATTTCTTACTGATTCTGAAGTAAAAAATGAAATATGCAACATATTCATCAAATAAGAATCATGATAATAATCAAACAAAATATGTAGATGAATTTAGGTAATGAGAAACTAGTGGAAAAATGTAATGAAAAAAATGTCAAAAGCAAAATCTTACAATTTACGTTTAGTACACAAAATACAATTTATTTTTTCATTATGCGGTAAAAAAAGTAATATACAAATCTTAAAAACATCCAGAAACATTATGGTACTAAGAATATATATATATATATATATATATATATATATGTATATATATATATATATATATATATATATATATTAGTGCTAGGCAGACAATCACATTCCAAAATAAAAGTTTGTGTTTATATAATATGTGTGTCTGTGTGTGTGTAAAAAATATAAAAATAAAAAAATAAAAAAAAAATAAAATAAAATAAAAAATAAAAAAATATTATACACAGCACAGACATATATTACATAAACACAAACATTTATTTTGGATGCGACTAATCGCATTTAATCGTTCCCCAGCCCTAATACAGGTATATATAAATATTTATAATACGGGTCAGTTCGAATCCTTGATTCTGATTGGTCAAGAGCTGTGCTTTATTCACGATAAAACACGGCTTAGAGCACGCTTTAGCCCAACGGTTCTATTGATTCGCTGCGCAACACTGCGGTTCTATGTTGTTTTTATTTGAGCTTTCATGGATTTTACACACTGGAACGTTGTTGCTGTTCACACTCGGGGACTATTTTTTCCAGCGGAAGGTAGGCTTTTACTGATTTTACTTCAAGAAAGTTGCACTAACATTGTTAATATATTAATTTATGTATTTATTGTTAATATATTAATTTATGTATTTATTTATGCATTTTTACATTTCTTTGTATATTAATTTATGTATTTATTTATTTTTAATTAAGTCAGCTTTGGCATTCCATAGCAGCGGGTTCAGTTCAGTGACCAACATAGATCTGAGTCGAGCAAACCTTTGAGATCATGAAGACACAAATCACACACACTTATGTAAGAGTAGACAGGATCCTACAGTACAGAGAACCTTTCTTACAGCTACTGTGATCTTAACACATGTGGGTCAGTCAGAGAACCTCGACTAAAGTCAACACTCGACATAGAAATGAGACGTCCGTGTCGTAATCAAACCTGTCTGACAGTCAGCAAACCTGCTCTATTTTTGCAATGCTTGACTGTCCCTGACCGCATTCTCACTCATGGGTCATAAATCAGGACTGTGAATCACTGTAGAGAAGGTTCATGACCATTAGACAGATCTCAAGAATCAAACAATCACTGCATTAGACTTCACAAAACCTCAAATCTCCAGTTTAAGATAACCTACACTGACCCTGAGAGTATTTGGACACTTAAAGGGCGGGTTGACTGCCATTTCACTTTTTTGATTTTAAATAGTGTGTAATGTTGCTGTTGGTGCATGAACAGTATCTGCAAAGTTGCAGCGCTGAAAGTTTAGTGTAAGCAGAGATATTGTCTTTTAAAAATCAGGAAGTAAAATTGCCTACAAAAACGACTCGTTTTGGACTACAGCTGGGTTATGGTACGTCACTAACCCACACATTTGCATCAACCACTCCCTCCGGAATATGCAGGAAAGGCCATGATCATATTTCAGCAGCTCCTCGTCGAGTGAGTTGTTGTTCACGCAGATGTCAGGTCTTCTGTGTTCGAACTTCCCACGGACGCTGTACTTCGTCAACAATGGCTACAATTTATGTTTGATTATGTTCCTGAAAGTGACGATCGTAATCTAGCTCTCTGTGCTGCGCATTTTACAGAAGACAGCTTCCAGAATCTCCATCGAGTTCAAAATTCAACAAGAAACTGTTACTAAACATGAAGCAGATCCAACTTTAAAACAAGAGGCAGACACAACCGGACACAACCTGTAAGTAGGCTAGACTTAATCATTTTAAATGTATTTGCATGTATAATTCCAGACGTAGCCTTATGTTTTATTGTTTTTAAAATGCCAGCGCTGGCTTTATAGGCTTTATGGGCTAGCAATTATGCTATTTTGTGTCAAACGACAAAACGCGTACAAACATTATGGACCTGAATTTTGTATAAGTACTAATGTTGTAAACGTATTTTTCATGTTAAATATGTTTTATGACGTTATTTTCGAATTGATCAAGAACGTAAACCTGCCAACGCTGTTTGAGTATAACATTAGTAGCCAGCCAGTTGTTATTGTTGCCAGTCAGATGCTGTTATGTAAAACAAACGTACATAAAGTTAAAAAATATAGCAAATTATCATTCAGAAACCTTTATTAGGAGGCGTGTGTGGTGAGGTTCTGTTTGACTCTCTTCATAGCGGCTTTCTCGGTCTGATTCTGCCTCTAAACTTATACTGCAGTCTCGACATATATTTACTTCTGGACCGGAGCTCGCGTCTCCCGTCAAGCGAATTTATTTTTTGCAGGATGGTAGGGAAGACTCATCAATATTCATTCAGGGAACTCATCCCTGATTGGTCTACCTCTAACCCCACCCCTAAACCTAACCGTCACTGAGAACTGATGACCTACCCCTAACCCCGCCCCTAAACCCTTCACTGGGGTTAAGACCAATCAGGGATGAGTTCCCTAATGAATATTGATGAGTCTTCCCCTACCATCCTGCAAAAAAAAATTCGCCTCCCGGTAAAGCTAATGGGCGTTAACCTTCCAGACAACGTGAGCAACAGTTTAGCCAATCACAACACACCAGCCCAAACGAACCAATCTGAGCCCACAACGTCATTCTGAGGGAGTGTTTTCATAGACTCAGGAAGTGAACCGGTCGTTCAGGGGACAGAGGAGAGCGCGGCTGACAATAAAGGTGAAATTTATGAAAAATAACACTTTTAAAAAAAGAAAAACCACGGATACATGCTATATTGCACCCCATAAACACAATCATGCAAAGAAAAAAAGCAGTAAACCCCACCTTTAAGAAATGTCTGAATGTCACTGAATCAAATAATAAATACCACAGCAAGTGTGTGTGTGCTGCAGGATGTTTTCTCAGGGGTTTGTTGGCTGCACTTACCGAAGAGCATGAAGAGGAGGACACATATCAGCGTGGCCACGATCACCAACACCGTCAAACCAACACTCTGCCACATCCTCCCTCCTTTACAACAACAAAGAAAACATGGTTAAGAGGTTAAAAAAATAAATAATGGGATCACGCTATTTGGCACAAAATATAAATGTACAAATGTAAAAATGTGTATGTGTTACAATAGAGGAAATGTATAATCAAACAATAACATGCTACACCTGATACCACATACAGTACTTTTTAGGCACACACACATCAGGTTATATTATACATTTTATGTCATGTCTAACATGTCTCACATGTTATCCAGACATAGTGTGTCGATGTCTCGAGATCGACACACTATGTCTGGATAGCACCATAGCAATAAAACAAACCATTTAAATCATAAAAATGCCACTTAATCATATTACACAAAGCAACAATGCTATGTTTCAGACAGTATACGTTACCATAACGTGTAACGTAAGCCATATCATTTAATTTACTATATCATATGATATTATATATCTCATTTTGCATGTGTGATATCAGTTTAAAGTATCTGCACTAACACACGCAAGGTCCGAGGCTGATATGAGTCATGCAGATGAAAGTGTTTGTTTATGATGATCAGATTTATGATCACTTACAGTCGTTCACTCCTCACAGTCTTCACGCAGAATCCCGCGGGGACGGAGGCCGGTAGCGCGTGTCATGGAGGGTCTCGAATATTCCTCTTATCTACATCATTGCGACATTTACAGAGAAGATAGAATAACGAGAAAACACCGAACTCGAGTCAACAACCTGAGACGTCCCAATCTGAGATGACCCGGAAGTCCTCAAGCCTTCGGTTCCGCGCCGCGGTATTGTGGGAATTGTTGTTTTGATTTTTACCGCGCAGAAATAATTAAATAAAACTACATTTGTCTGTAGAACTAATCTCACTTCATCAAGCTATTCTACTTTTTAAAAATATGGTGCAATGTTTGGACTTTTTGGAAATGGTACAAATATAATAATAGGCCTATGGTGTTTGGACCTTTTACTTTCTCATCTTTATTTCTTTCTTTATAAATACATTTTTTTTTCAACTTTCTTTCTATATCCATGTTTCATTTATTCCAATAATTGATAGCTAATAATTGTGTTAATTATTCATTTTCATATCTATAAATATGCACAGGTGAACTTCTCAGAATTAGTTTTTATTCCCAATGCAGATTTGCTTTTACTCTTTTACACTGTGATGAAATATACTGATTTTAAAATTTCATCTTAACGTGTTTATAAAGGCTACCTAGAGTGAATTTTATCTAGGTCTACAAATCAAACTGATGACTCTGATGAATGATGTATGTAAGAATCACACTCAAAAATATCTGATACAGGTGAGGTCATTATTATTATTATTATTAGTTTATTTGATAGGGACCATGCAAATTCATGAACATTGTTGTAGGATACTACACTATGTAAATATGTCAGAATTAGTAAACAAATAGGCCTACTACTTTTCATCTGCAGTCCCCAGGCTGGTAACAAAAACAAAAATAAATAAAATTGCCAACAGTCATACAGCATTCTTACAATATAACAACAATACACATAGATAAAAATATGCATTGGTATTACAGACAAACAGCATAAATAAAAATAAAAACAAGGCATACATGATAACACAAACATTATACAATCACCACTATACTACATTTAATTTAACAATGAAAGATTATGGCTGATAAAAAAAAAATGACAGTTTTCTGTAAATATGAGTGCATCTCTGGTTCTCTAAGAGCCACTTTTTCAATTGAGTTTTGAAGGTGTCGAAAGTGGCGGTGTGGAAGGTGTGGAAGATGAAACTTGCTGTAATATTAGACATAATAAAACAGAAACAACAATTAATAAATTTGTTTATTAATTAAATGTACAAAAATATATATATTTAGTTGCTGTGATAACTCGTAAAGCGGAAACAACAAATGATTCTCACCCTTTGTGTAAAAATACATATTTTTGATGTTTTTAAACATGAATTAAATGAAGCATTATTTTCATCAAGTATGTCATATTAGGGAGTAAATTCATGGATTGTGTTTGACAGGTGTGATGAATCAGTGGAGTTGAGTTTTTACCTCCATCATTAAGGCACGGGCAAAAATATGGATAGAGTTTCCCAGTGAAAGACTGATGAGTGTAAGAGTAGAGATGAGAGCTGGACTCCACATCATAAAAGGAGACCAGACCCTCCTCATAATCCACAAACACACCGACCCGCTGCGGCTTCACTCTCACACACAGAGAGACAGGAGGATCAGCAAAGGCTTCATATTCATTCCCATTCCTCAGAACCAAAGTCCAGTATCCATTACTGGGACCTGCTGTGATCTATCCCTTCCTGTTAATGGATTCTCTGGCCACTCCTAAATCCCAGTCAGTCTTTCCCTTCACCTGCACCTCAAAATAAAATCTCCCTGAGGAGAATCCCTCCTTTCCCAGGACATTTACACATGTATCAAATCTCTGTGGTTTATCTGGGAGTTTCTGTCTAATGTCTCCATGTCTCACTTGTTTTCCATCATAAGACAGGATGAGTTCAGGATGAGCTGTATCAGGATCCAGAGTCACATCCACTGAGAATATAAATCACACAATATAAATCAAACACAAATATGAATCACAACTTAATACAGACTTTAAGTGCTGATGTGTGTAATATGTAATGAGTGTGTAATCTACTGTAGGTCAGTGATGAAGCTGTGAGTATCTGAATGTAATCTAGTGTAGGTCAGACACACACTGTACCTGCATACTGCTGTATCCTCTTCACTTCTGTAGAGACTAAAGACAATAAAACATCAGCAGATCTTTCACATGTTTATGAGTGCATTTGGCTTTATGCCCAGCTGCACTACTTCCTGAACTTCAGCCAGCTCTTTGTTTCCTGTCTGGCATTATTGGACAAATTGATTAATCCAGGTGTGCCTGACCTCAGTAGTCACGGCAACAATAATCAGACCTGAATTAATCAAGTTCGGCCAATAACGGCAGACAGGAAACAAGGAACTGGCTTAAGTTCAGGGGAAGTGTGTAGCTGAGCATAAAGCCAATTATAAAACTGAAAGATTTAAGAATGTATTTTAAGAATTGTGTACAAGACATGTTTTATCTGATCAGTGTGTGTGTCTGTGTGTTTTTAGCACTGTAAGCTGTTGGAGATTCAGGCCTGATATTTCAGGGTTGCCAACTGTCCCGAGTTCAAGCTGTGACGTCCAATAATTGGGCCTAATTCATTTGTCCTGTTCGGGACCTCTCTTGTCCCGATTATTCGAGTGCTACGCTGATCTGACTGATGCAACAGCAACAGGACACTTGAGAATGACCACGACACAGTTCATTGCAGTCCTGTCACGCGCATCCGATACGACCATACAAATAAACTATAAATTGAGAATGAGTCTAACTATGTTATCTAGCTTATAAATTATTTATAAAAATCCTGCAAAATCCCCAAATTGATATTACTGTACCAGTGTGTGTGAGTTTCTCCTGTAGAGAGTCCTGCAGTTTAGTCAGAGCTCTCCTCAGAGTCTCCAGACTCTCATCAGTCTTCACACTGATCTCAGACCAGTTCCTGGTGTTTGTGGAGCTGCACAGGGACGAGTAAATCTACAGCAGGAGAGAGGAGAAATCCTTCAGCATGGGGAGTGTTCTGGTGTCATACACTGCATTATCATTGATCAGAGAGATGTTGACTGACCTGTAGGAGGTGGAGGTGATCTTCAGTGTGTGAGAGCTGCTCCAGCTCAGTGTTTCTCATCTTTAGCTCAGTGATCTCCTGCTCCAGCTCTTCAATGAGCTCTTCCTCCTGTTTCTCTGCTGCTTTCTGCTGCTCCTCCATCATCTCCAGCAGTTCAGTCTGACATCTCTCAATGGAGCGGATGAGATCAGTGAAGAGCTCCACACGGGCTGCTTTCTCCTTCTCTGTGTTTCTCTGATCAACCAGGACAATCAACACATTATTAGTGGTGTTTGTTAAGAGAAGAATCACTGTTATTATTTCTAATACTTCAGTGTTTTCAAAATCCCTCATTCTGCAGCGTTTGCACTGAATGATTCCTCAGATCATTGGGGGTGGTGATGGCGCAGTGGATAAGACACATCCCTTTGATGTGAAAGACCCGGGTTCGAATCCACTGTGAGAGGCTGTGTTCCTGAGCAAGAATGTTTAGGCTCCTCCCAAACTTTCATTTAGTGCTGGACAATGACTAATCGCATCCAAATAAAAAGTTTCTGTTTACATAATATATGTGTGTGTACTGTGTTTAATTATATTGTATATATACATACACACACACATGTATATATTTAAGAAAAAATATTGAATAAATACAGTATATACATGCAAATATTTCTCAATATATACATGCATATGTGCTTATTTACTAATGAATTATTATTTATAATAAAAATAATTATACACAGTACACACCATATGATGTAAACACAAACTTTTATTTTGGATGCGATTAATCACAATATATCGTTGCCCAGCACTAAAATTAAATTAGTCAAATTTAATTATTTTAAACTCACTTTTCTGACTTCTGCTGAGTGTTTGACGTCTTCAATCTTCTTGATTCTGTCCTGGATCTTCTGCTGTGTGTCTTTCTGTGTCTTCATCAGTTGAGTCTACGAACAGAGAACAACACACAATATGTTTTCATAATTGATTCATTTATATTAAAGAACATGTGATTCCTCATGATAAGAGCCATTTAAAATCAGTTTGTCAGGAACTTCTACCTTCTTCTCTTCACTCTCCTCTTCTATAGGAACAGTGTTGTGGTTCTTGTGGTCTGTCCAAGCACACATCGGACACACACACGTCTGATCATCTCTACAGAACAGCTCCAGAGGTCTCTCGTGTTTCTGACATATATAGTCCTCCAGATTACTCACAGGATTGATCAGTTTGTGTTTCTTTAAACCTGCCACTCTCAGATGAGGCTCCAGGTGAGTTTCACAGTAAGAGCTCTGACACACCAGACACGACTTCAGGGCTTTCTGCTTTCTTTCCTCACAGACGTCACACACAACTTCAGCTTTTTTCACAACTTCAGCTTTTTTCTCAGGACTTTTCTTTTTATAGTGATCTGCGATCTCTCGGAGTGTGGTGTTAATCTTGAGATCAGGTCTGTGCTTGAATGTTTCTTTACAATATGGACAGTTGCAGGTCTGGCTGTTGTCCCAGCACTTATTCAGACAGGTCTTGCAGAAGTTGTGTCCACATGGAGTGGTGACTGGATCAGTGAACACGTCCAGACATATAGAGCACTGAAGATCCTCAGTCAGTGGACCGCTGGAGGAAGACATATCTGGAGAGAAATGATGAAGGTAAATCACCTGTCTAAAGTTTAGCACACATTTGACTTTCTAAACTATTTTGCCTTGAATGATTAAAATAATAATACTTATATTATTATTAGCCTATATATTAAAAGTGGACGAGTGAAGGCAAAGACTCAACCCTCCTGTGAACTCATTTAATACTGTTTATAAAGAATCTCATGAAGTTGGTTGAATGTAAAGAATGTCTACAGATAAAGAGTGACGACTTTGAAGAAACTCAAATATATGAGAGATCATGTAGTCAGCTGGTCATTACTGTAAACCCAGAGAAAGTTATCAGATCATAATGTGAATCTCAATACATGAACACTACTGTACCAAATCAATAAATACATGATGGAGTAATATTGGTTAAAAATATTAATTTTAAATGATTTTATTATCTGCCACTGTTCAGTCATGAATTGTACATATTAAATTTTATATGAGAAGGACTGTAAGTCGTTCATGCACTAATTCATTCTTATTCTGTTTATTATTATTATTATTTGTATTTGTATTTACTTACATGGAGGTGTATCCTCAATACTCTGTCTCCTGTTTTTTCTTGCTTTTGTTGATGTTGGTGAAGATTCTGCCATTGTTCTTCCCTCTTTGTTTTCAAGAATAGTAATGTTATTGAATGATCAAAGAACTTATAAGAAACATCTAATGTGTATTTGTCACTGAGGTTTAAATGAAATCTTACATTGAGTCTGATTTAATTTTAATTATTCATAAAATAATATTATTTCAAGACAAATTTATTATTTATATTAAACTGGTTAAAATGAAGAAAGTAATAAACTTACAGAACAATCTGAAATTTGACCTGCTGTTTAGAATAAAGAAAGTACAGAGTACAAGTGATATTTTTCAATAAAACTATATATACATACATATACTATATATATATATCTCCACCAAATATATAGTCAAGTGTAGTTTTGATATAAGTTTTTATTATGTGATTTTCTTCTGCAGTTTCACAGGTTTGTGTTCAGTGAATCTGCAGCTCATTTGCCTTCCTGTTTCTTTAGTCGTTCTGTCATGTGAGAAACTGACAGAAACGCCAAACTGTGCTTTACAACACATCAAAATAACAGTTTTAATACACATCTGATACAATTTTAGTGCAGTAAACAACTAAAGTAGTTGAGTATTTGACATGCTTAAACCTGGTTCTGTTCAACTTATTCCAGTTTGACATAAACCTATAAACCAGATCACTTCCATTAAACCTGTTCACCACAATCTCTCTTATATTTCTATCTCTTACCTGTGAGTATCAGATGTGTCCACAACGAAAATATTCTGTTGTTTAAAGAGGTTGATCGTTTCAGTCATCCATATTGTTGTTGATCAGTTCCACTTTTCTGAATACTCTTCATGAACTAGTGACGTCAGAGCTTCCTCCTGTATTCACACATTTACATTTGCCCATGTATTCGGTGTGTTTGGTTCATGTGTGTGTGTTTGTATTGGGACGGATGTCTATTCCTTATCAGATCATGAAGAAGAGATTTCAGCAGACTTACAAAAGCTGGATCGTTTGGGAGATATTGGTTAAGAGTTTCCAGGACAAATGCTGCTCAACTCACAGTCATCAGTGGGAGAAAGTATGACATTATTAATAACAGGGCATCTCTCCTATAATGTATGAGAAGACAAAGAGAAAACTCATATGGAAAAGGTTTGCTAAAAACACCTGTGATTCTTTATATGTTCGAGCAGAAATATTGTAAGGGACATATATGCTGAAAAACACTTATATAAATTGCATATTATTAATGTATTTGTAATCATATATGTCAATATGTCCTGAAGATACAACTAAAGCCATGCAGATTTTTATGATATAAAAACAGGAAAATAATTCTATTTAATCTGAATGTCCAGCATATATCTTCAGACGTGTAAAACACAGAGCAGTTTCCACTCAGCATAAGGCTGTCCTCACACTCTTCTCTGATCGTGTCCTGAGTGGAGCCGTACGCCTGTATCAACCATCGTCATATACTGGATAATCAACCTTAGATACTTAAAACACAACATTTAAACTACACACACAAGCACACATTTTAATTTATTTCTACAAATCAATGCATATCACTTATTTTCATTTTTAATCCTGCATCACAGATTTCATTTTCATTTCTGACAATTTTTTCTAAACTTTATCACAGACTAAGTTTGATATACAACCGTTCTATTATTAACCTACAAAAAAAAAAAATGTCCTACATGTTCCAAGCCACTCCTCATGCATATCACCATGAGAAAGTTCATTTCACATATATTACAGCCAATTTTCAACATTTTAATCACTGTTCTAGAAACATTTGACTCAACTTTGTTCATTTGCAATAATATGTTATGATTGGTTCACAAACAACAGGCCCAGACAGTTCACAATAATTGTACAGACGTCGGTCTCGATGTCATTGCTGTCAACTGCTCTTTCAAATCCTGAAGGAAAATGAACAGTCCTCATAAAGGTCAGAAGATACGACAGTACATCCTCGAACCAGCTTCTGCACTGAACAATTTACACATTCACCAAAGCATATACGTGATGTTGGTCATCAAAACATGAAATCTGGATGAAACACATATAAACAAATAAAACAAAATGTGTATAAATCCTATATGACTTTAATTTGACTAACATATGATTCAATATAAGAACTTTAAATGATTTTTATATGAATATCAGTTATTTTCTACTAATACCATACACCAATACTTTTGTCATGTAAAACTCATATTAGATTTTTACAGTATTCATAAATGACACAAAAATCCCCTACAACGGATGTGTGCTATTTGAAAGTGGCCATACTCATAAACCTATTTTGTATGGATGTATTGGGCTTACATGAAACACAGAAGGCCGAATTGGCTGATTACAGTAAGTAAGAGATAGATATGGTTGCTGTTGCTGTATATGAACTAGGGGTTTTTTAAAACGGGAACTGGTCAGGGACACTCTCAAACATGAAGCAAACATTGCAGCTCTTTCGTCAAGTCCTGGTTTCTCCTACATGTGACACTATCTCCTGTATTTCCTCCTCCTCTGTCCGGACTATAGGAGACTCAAACCTTTCCTGATTAAAAAAACATCCAAGCCCAGTTGCAAAAACATAGGAAACATCTATAATGTGTTGCTCTGATGAGACCAAAGATTGAACTCTTCTGCCAAATTTGTAAATAGGTATATTTGTCCGCAAAATCAACACCGCAGAAGATTAAAAGAACAGCAGACCCTCAGTGAAAGCGCTCAGACTGGCAGCGTTGAGCTTTGATAGACTGCTTTTCTTCAGCTGAACTCGGAGGATTTAATGAAGATGGGGGGAATCATGAGAAGCTCCAAGTACCAGTCGATTTAGACACCGCTGAAAATAAAGTAGGGCTTTCAACTTTCAGCATGACAATGACCCGAAACCCACATCTAAATCAACAAAGAAAGACTTCAGCAAAAAAAAGATGAATGTTTTGTAATGACCCAGCCAGAGTCCAGACCTGAATCCTATTGAAACTCCTCAGATCGACCAGGTCATACGATGACCTTTCACAAGAGATGACCTAGCAGTTTAACAGATCTTACATGTTTGCATAGAAAAGTGGGAAAATATTCCTAAATCAAGATGTGATGAGCTGATAGACTCCTTTCCAAACAGACTGAGTAATAAAACCAAAGAGTGCAGCGGGTCATTTAAGTTTGTTATTATTATTAGTTCTTTTTCAGTTATTACCTTTTTTCTCTAAAATATGTCACTTTGTTTTTCAGTAGCATTGCATAGGTTGTATTTTTTTACATAAAATGTGCGAAAGTTTATTTTTGATACATTTTTACATCACAAAAACCAACCAGTAGCAGTTGTTTTAACAGTATTTTTATCCAGTATCCACTGTTTAGACAAGAAGAGTCATTTCCCAAAAGTGTCCAGCAGAGGACGCCGTCCTCTCACAATGACTGTTATCAGTCACACACGAAAGCAGAAACATAAATGACTCTTTAAAAGAATCATCTCAGACAAAGAAAAATATCTAGTTTAAAAAAAGTTTTTTTTATAAGGTTTCAGATTTGTTTCTACTCAATATCAGCAACATTAACAGTTAATTTTATTTAAAGATATGCCAACTGTATCATTTTTAAAGCATTTAAATGAAATTGATGTGTTAAAATGTGTTCTTATTGAACTTAACTTGGCTTAAACTATTCTGTTCTATTCTAAATGAAATTTTACCCTGGTATTTGCCATGTTGTTCATTTCCCAGTTCCATGGTAATGCCTATGTTTGTTTATTTTTTGACATAACCGTCATAGTACCATATTTTATTTAATCTCAAAATGCCATGTACATGCAAAATGAGTATATGAATAATCATACAGTTCTATCATATCAAGGTATTACCATCTGATGTACCACTGTAATATCACAGAACATTTTGTTTTGAAAGTATGTTATATAACAGCCTTGATACAATAATTGATCAAGATTACTATAATATGGTTTTTATGTTAAGATTTTACAGGTAAGTTTCACTTCTGACAAGTGGTGATGGGAGAAAGAAAATATAACATTAAATTATGAAAACAAGTATTCATGAAAAATAATCATTTATTGAACAAGCATTATATTTTATAATTATAGCTTGTAGATTTTTAAAATGCAGCACAATGTTTTTCAATTTAGTTATAAAGATTATTATTTTCATCTATTTCATATTAGGGCTGTAAATTCATTGATCGTGTTTGACAGGTGTGATGATCAGTGGAGTTGAGTTTTTGCCTCCATCATTTAGGTACGGGGCTAAAATATGGATAGAGTTTCCCAGTGAAAGACTGATGAGTGAAAGAGTAGAGATGAGAGCTGGACTCCACATCATAAAAGGAGACCAGACCCTCCTCATAATCCACAAACACACCGACCCGCTGCGGCTTCACTCTCACACACAGAGAGACAGGAGAATCAGCAAAGGCTTCATATTCATTCCCATTCCTCAGAACCACAGTCCAGTATCCATTACTGGGACTCAGTGTGATCTTTCCCTTCCTGTTAATGGATTCTCTGGCCACTCCTAAAGTCCCATTCAGTCTTTCCCTTCACCTGCACCTCAAAATAAAATCTCCCTGAGGAGAATCCCTCCTTTCCCAGGACACATGCACAATCTATCAAATCTCTGTGGTGTGTCTGGGAGTTTCTGTCTAATGTCTCCATATCTCACTTGTTTTCCATCATCAGACAGGATGAGATTAGGATGAGCTGTATCAGGATCCAGAGTCACATCCACTGAGAAAACAGACAATATGAATCAACTTAATACAGACTTTAGTGCTGATGTGTGTAATATGTAATGAGTGTGTAATCTACTGTAGGTCAGTGATGAAGCTGTGAGTATCTGAATGTAATCTAGTGTAGGTCAGACACACACTGTACCTGCATACTGCTGTATCCTCTTCACTTCTGTAGAGACTAAAGACAATAAAACATCAGCAGATCTTTCACATGTTTATGTATGCAATTATAAAAATGAAAGATTTAAGAATATATTTCAAGAATTGTGAACAACATCATGTTCTATCTGATCATGTGTGTTGTGTGTGTGTGTGTGTGTTTTAGCACTGTAAGCTGTGTTGGAGATTCGGGCCTGATATTTCACACACATCCTCTTCTCATGAAGATCAAATCTGTCTCTTAAACACATGATGTCTATTCATTTGATTTTCTGCTTTTGTGGTTTTGTGAAACATTTATAATTATTCTCTGCTAAATTAATTAGCAAACATTTGTTTATGGGAAACCCTTATAATTATATTCAAATATACTGATGGAGCAACAGAAAAGACAAACAATCTCAGAGTTAATTGAATATTAATGTTTCTCTCTCAATGTTTGTTCACTGTGTGTGAATATGGATGTGTGAGTGAATGCTTGAGATGTCAATTGTGTGAGTCTCACTCTGAATGTCTGAGTTTTCAGTCCTGATATAAAGATGATAAATATATGTATCTGTACGGTGTGTTTGATATTGCTGTACCAGTGTGTGTGAGTTTCTCCTGTAGAGAGTCCTGCAGTTTAGTCAGAGCTCTCCTCAGAGTCTCCAGACTCTCATCAGTCTTCACACTGATCTCAGACCAGTTCCTGGTGTTTCTGGAGCTGCACAGGGACGAGTAAATCTACAGCAGGAGAGAGGAGAAATCCTTCAGCATGGGGAGTGTTCTGGTGTCATACACTGCATTATCATTGATCAGAGAGATGTTGACTGACCTGTAGGAGGTGGAGGTGATCTTCAGTGTGTGAGAGCTGCTCCAGCTCAGTGTTTCTCATCTTTAGCTCAGTGATCTCCTGCTCCAGCTCTTCAATGAGCTCTTCCTCCTGTTTCTCTGCTGCTTTCTGCTGCTCCTCCATCATCTCCAGCAGTTCAGTCTGACATCTCTCAATGGAGCGGATGAGATCAGTGAAGAGCTCCACACGGGCTGCTTTCTCCTTCTCTGTGTTTCTCTGATCAACCAGGACAATCAACACATTATTAGTGGTGTTTGTTAAGAGAAGAATCACTGTTATTATTTCTAATACTTCAGTGTTTTCAAAATCCCTCATTCTGCAGCGTTTGCACTGAATGATTCCTCAGATCATGTGTCTTGTTGAGGAGAGATGTGTTATTACTTTACTAAGTGATCAGGGAATCACAGACGTGTCGATATTCAGACCAGCAGAGCGACCGTGAGTGTGAAACTGCTTTTATACAACAATTATACAACAACAACAGGAGAAGAATCGTGTCAATGAGATGACGTGTCTGCTGCTTATATGCTCATAATGATGATTGACAGGACTGAGTGTTTAGGCTCCTCTCGAACCTTCATTTAGTGCTGGACAACGACTAATCACATCCAAATAAAAGTTTCTGTTTACATAATATATAGTGTGTGTACTGTGTTTTATTATTTTGTATATATACACACACACACACACACACATGTATATATTTAAGAAAAAATATTGAATAAACATACAGTATATACATGCAAATATTTCTCAAATACATGCATATGTGTTATTTATAGAATTATTATTTATAATAAAAATAATATACACATATAATGTAAACACAAACTTTTATTTTGGATGCGATTAATCACAATATATCATTGCCCAGCACAAAATTAAATAAGTCAAATTTAATCATTTTAAACTCACTTTTCTGACTTCTGCTGAGTGTTTGACGTCTTGAATCTTCTTGATTCTGTCCTGGATCTCCTGCTGTGTGTCTTTCTGTGTCTTCATCAGTTGAGTCTACGAACAGAGAACAACACACAATATGTTTTCATAATTGATTCATTTATATTAAAGAACATGTGATTCCTCATGATAAGAGCCATTTAAAATCAGTTTGTCAGGAACTTCTACCTTCTTCTCTTCACTCTCCTCTTCTATAGGAACAGTGTTGTGGTTCTTGTGGTCTGTCCAAGCACACATCGGACACACACACGTCTGATCATCTCTACAGAACAGCTCCAGAGGTCTCTCGTGTTTCTGACATATATAGTCCTCCAGATTACTCACAGGATTGATCAGTTTGTGTTTCTTTAAACCTGCCACTCTCAGATGAGGCTCCAGGTGAGTTTCACAGTAAGAGCTCTGACACACCAGACACGACTTCAGGGCTTTCTGCTTTCTTTCCTCACAGACGTCACACACAACTTCAGCTTTTTTCACAACTTCAGCTTTTTTCTCAGGAATTTTCTTTTTATAGTGATCTGCGATCTCTCGGAGTGTGGTGTTAATCTTGAGATCAGGTCTGTGCTTGAATGTTTCTTTACAATATGGACAGTTGCAGGTCTGGCTGTTGTCCCAGCACTTATTCAGACAGGTCTTGCAGAAGTTGTGTCCACATGGAGTGGTGACTGGATCAGTGAACACGTCCAGACATATCGAGCACTGAAGATCCTCAGTCAGTGGACCGCTGGAGGAAGACATCACCTGGAGAGAGAGATAGTCAAAAGTCAATCACCTATTAAATAAGGTTTTCCATAAGGGAAATATTGTAGCAAAAAAGAAAAAAAAATCATGTAACGTTAGCAATTATCTAATTCTCTGTTGTTAATTCACTTGGAGGTATATCGTATACTCTGTCTCCATGTCTCTCTTCCTTCTGATGATAATGATGGCGATTCTGCCATTGCTCGTCCCTAAAGCCTTTTCAAGACAAATCACAACAAGCAAAACTAGGGATTGCTTATTAGAAAATAACAAAATATTAATTATCTCCTCACAAAAAAAAAAAACAGTTGTGTTTTATGACTTCTTGTTTTATGTGAAGTGACTATCATGTTCAGTAGGTCAGTCTATCTGCGGGTAATTTACTTTCTGATTCTCTCCTGTTTTATATGTTGTGTGAAAAACACCAAACTGACACCAAATGTCAGTCAAATAATTTAAAAAATACAATTGTGATACAATTTCAGTGCAGTAAAATAAAGTTGAGTATTTGACATGCTTAAACCTGGTTCTGTTCAACTTACTCCAGTTTGACATAAACCTATAAACCAGAACACTTCCATTAAACCTGTTCAGCACAATCTCTCTTATATTTCTGTCTCTTACCTGTGAGTATCAGATGTGTCCACAACACTCTTTAAACGGATCAGTAAATATTCTGTTGTTTAAAGAGATTGATCATGTCAGGCGTCCATATTGTCGATGATCAGACGGTTTCACTTTCTCTGAACTAGTGAACGTCAGAGCTCTCTGTATTCACATTGATGGATGGTACATTGGATGGTGCACCTGAGAGTCAGGCTACTCACCCAGGGCCCTAGAAGCCCTGAAAGGGCGCAGAGCCCTATTGTTTTCCTTCCGATTATTTTTTTTTTTTTTTTTTTTTTTTTTTTTTTTTTTTTTTTTTTTTTTCTTTTTCTTTTCTAGCGACTATTCGGGCACTTTTGGGGCCTCTTAACATGCTCGAAAACTCTTGAAACTTTGCACACGGGTCAGAACCCGCGGCCATCAGAGCCGGGCTGAAGCTGGTACCCGGGCGTGGCAGGGCGGCTCGTCAGCGCCCCCTGGAATGGGGTCCGAACACCTGGTCCATAACTCAAACACACTTGCATGTAATAATATGAAACTCGGTACACATGTCGATAGCAGAATTTCATCTATACCTCGTGTTCTTACTTTTTACCCCAGCCCAACAGGAAGTCGGCTATTGAGGTTTTTTTGTAAAACACACGCAATGAACTTTTAAATACTCCTCCTAGAGCTCTGATCCAAATTCGACGAAACTCGGTCAGCGTGAAGTCAAGACATTGAGGATGAAAGTTTGTGTGGGGATTTTTGATATTCTCGAACGGTTTGGCCGTGGCGAGGAAACGAAACTATGGCGAGAAACGTGAAACAGGAAGTGTGTCATAACTTCAGCATACATTAACTGATCTGGATGAAACTTCAGCAGTGCGTTCGCTGTAAGAGGACGATCACATGGATGTGACTATTGTGAGTCAAAGTTATAGCGCCACCAACTGGCAGCAGGAAGTGTGTCACTTTCAAAATGCTTTGAAATCACCCTCTTACTTTTAACCCGATTTGCTTCAAACTTCATCTGTATAATGTAAATACACGGCAGATGAAGACCTATGAATGGATTCTTGATATCTTTGAAACTGTTGCCGTGGCGACGCATCAAACTTTACCATTCTTTTAGGATGCATTCTTTTAGGGATTCGAACATTTGTCCATAAATCAAACACACGTGCATGGATTAATATGAAACTCGGTACACTCATAGATCACATCAGGCCAAACAACTTTCGTGCTCTAAGTTTTACGACAGTTCAAACGGAAGTCGGGAATTATGTTTTTTTTTTTTAGATAAATGTCCTAGAAAAACATCAAATTACAACCCATGCTGTTACCAATCACCACCAAACTCGGTGTGCATGAAGTCAAGACATTGAGGATGCTAAATTCCGGACGGATTTGTGATATCTTCGAACGGTTTGGCCGTGGCGAATTTTTTTGACTAAAAAAGGACACATAAAGTGTGTTATAACTTGGTTAGTTTTACTGACAGTTACAAAACTTGCCGTGTATATTGTTCTATTCAAGCCAAACAACTTTCTAATTAACAAATAATAAGCTCAAACCCACAGAAAGTCAGATATTGTAGTTTGAATATGATCATGCTCTTTCTGAGCCTGAGTCTTTCTTGAGCTCTCTTGACACACAGTCTGTGTGTGTGTGTGTGTGTGTAGGGGGAGGGGGCTTAATCATTTCACTGTGTGTCTGGCCTGCTAAAGTAAATACATTTCTTAAGCCTGGTATTTTTTAAATAAGTTTTTATTTTTATTTTTTTATAAGTAAAGGCATATAACCTGTTTAATTGTAGTGCATTGACAATAGTTTTATATAATTAGTGTATTAATTAAATTAACTTGGTCCATAAATCAAAAAGGAAGTGTGTTAAAACTTCTGCATACATTAACTGATCTTGATGAAACTTCAGCAGTGTGTTCGTTGTAAGAGGCCGATCACATGGATGTGACTATTGTGAGTCAAATATATAGCGCCACCAACTGGAAGCAGAAAGTGTTTCACTTTCAAAATGCTTTGAAATCACACTCTTACTTTTACCCGATTTGCTTCAAACTTCATCTGTATAATGTAAACACACGCCAGATGAAGAGCTGTGAAAGCATTATTCAATATCTAAGATAATGTTGCCATAGCAACGCATCAAACTTTAACATTCCTTTTTTTTGATGATTTTGAGTCTCTTAGCGGCTTTTGGGGCCCTTAATGGGTTTGAAAACTCTTGAAACTTTGCACACAGGTCAGATCCCACAGCCATCAGAGCCGGGAAGATGGTACCCGGGTGTGGCAAGGGGGCTAGACAGCGCCCCTGGAACGGGGTCCAAAAACTTGGTCCATAAATCAAACACGCTTGCATGTAATAATATGAAACTCAGTACACATGTTGATCTCATCGTTTCATATATTCATATATTCTCCTCAAGCCGGACAACTTTCTAATTTACACTCATGAGCTAGGACCCACAGAAAGTCAGATATTTTGGTTTGAAAATGTTGAGTGTCTCTCTGAGCCTACACTTCTGTATGGCAAGCCCTTTTAACATTTAAAAGCTAAGTTTGACTATTCGTAATTAACATTGTAGATATCAATAACGTCTTTCTAGTCGTAATTACATTTTGGATAGTTTGTATTATCATTTAAGATATCTGTAACGTAATTGTGACTAGTCGAAACGACAGATAGAGTATGGCAAGCCGTTTTAACATTTAATCATTTTAACCTACTAGTCTCTATTTTCATGCTACTAGTACTTATTTTTTAGATACTAGTATCTATTCCATTAAGTACTAGTACTTATTCATTAGCTACTAGTGCTTATTCTTTAGATACTAGTGCCTTTCTTTAGATACTAGTGTTTATTCTTTAGGTACTAGTACCTTTTTAAAGATACTAGTACTTATTCATTAGACACTAGTCCTTATTTATTAGATACTAGTACTTATTCATTAGATGCTAGTCCTTATTCATTACATACCAATGCTTATTAATTAGTTACTAGTACTTATTCATTAGATGCTAGTACCTATTAAATAGATACTAGTACTTATTCATTAGACACTAGTACTTATTTCAATGGTGACTAGTAACTATTCTTTTGTTACTAGTCACATTTTTTCCAGTGACTTCTATGGTGATCTGTCATTCAGATATCAACTATTCAGTTCTGACTAGTATGTTAGTATGTATTCAATTGTGGAATACATACTAGTATGTATTCCAAAAGCAGGGGTTACGTTTTTGCACGTCGTGCAGAATAACCCTAAAGGCACCAAGGTGGCGGTGCCACCGGCTTTATATATATATATATATATATATATATATATATATATATATATATATATATATATATATATATATATATATATATATAAATATAGCTGCGAGCAGCGCATGGAGGGCCAAAGCCGGCTGGTACGCCATCCCGGTGCCTTTAGGCATCCGGGGTTGCGGTGCCACCGGCTTGGGCCCGCAATCGCGGCTCGCAGCTATATTT